>VZQC01014308.1:2696719-2825158 GCA_009823505.1 Rhizomys pruinosus
CCCCCGCTGGAAGGTGGGGCTGTGGGGTTTTGGGCACAACAGCCTGCAAATTGGTTTTACATGAAGGATGCTTGTACTCATGGATTATCACTTATAGCTAAAAAATGAAAAAAAAACTGAGAGAAATATGCAGGACAGTTATGGCAGAATGCATGATCTCGGTTGGGGTGGGGGTGGGGTGGAAGGGAAAGGGAAATATGCCTGAACTGAATTGGAAAATGATGTATGAAATCCACAAAGCATCAATAAAAAAATGTTAAAAAAATAAAATAAAAATATTATCTAGAGAAAAATGTTGGCATACACGGAACAGTACAATTAACTGATTTTTGAACAAATATCATAAGGAAAAACACAATAAGGTTGAAAGGTACATTTTCTCCGTGTATTTTTTGGGAAACCTGTTTTAGAAAGAACCCAGACAAGCCTGAAATATTCTGGGAATTGTAGTCTGCTGGCTTGGGAGGTTAAAAAGGAAAGGAATTTAACACGGTCACAATAGGCCTAAAGAATTGTGGGGTTTGTAGTTTCCCATGCTCAATCCTGGCACAAACAGTGCCATGCAGGCGGGCAAGGCCATGTTTCTTTTTCCTGAGAAATTATTTTTGTTAGAATCCCTGCTTGGCTTGGCCTGAGGGGAGGGGCCCAGGCATTGTCTCTATGTGGCTGAGAGTGGTGAGAACTTGAGAGAAATGGGCATGTCTCACCCTCCTCACTGCCTGGCCCCCTTGTGCCAGATGGGTCCAAGATTTTGGATCCCATAATTCTACAGAGGACATCCACAGGGCTTTATTAAGAGTTTCACTCCAAAAGGAGGCAGCTTCCTGCATGGAAATTTTAACTCCTCAGCTCTTGAGAAGCATTTTTATTTTCTTAATTTGTGGGTCCTTTTGGGGTGTCTGTTTGTTTTCCATGATACGGAAGGATAGGAAATACTAAGAAGTAGAGAAATACTTAAGAACAGAGGGTTTGAAGCTGTTTGGCCCAGTATTTAGGAGCAGAAGGTTTGCAGCCATCTGTCCCAGCAGGCAGAATAGACTCTAGTCTTCGGGAACTGGAGTTAGAGAGAAGCTAAAAGACAGATTAAAATTTACACCATGTGAGGATAGTCGTGAGGATGTGCCAATAGCCTGGCCTCTTCCCTGAACCTTCCTTTCAAGGAAGAGACCTCTGAGATTTTCCCACTCATGAGGGAAAGTGTGCCTGAGAGAGACAGCCTGATAAAATATCTTTTTTCCTTCTTCCTTCATGTGGAGGGTCAAGCCCCACATCTTTGTGCCGGTTGTCATCTGGTGGTCCTTTAATGTGCATCCTGCATGTGCCTTCTTCCACTCGATATTCTTCTCCCTGGATTAGGGCTCAGAGCTCTGTGTCGCTGAAAGTCTCAGGACAGTCCCCGGCCTGATAAGCTTAACTTACACACACACACACACACACACACACACACACACACACACACATTGAAATTAACAGAACAGGGACTCTTGTCTGGTGGCAAAGAAGAAACCATTTATTTTATATAACACATACCTTATATAAACAGAATGATGGCATCTCTCAGGCCCCACTTCTTAACCCCCTGGATCATGCTCTGTAAATATCATGAGCCGTTTCATGAGTTTGTCTCACAAAGTATGTCAGGAGTTGGTAAATGCCATTCTTACCTAGAGTCAGGTCTACAGGCAGGCAATTTAAGACAATGCAGCCACAGATTGCCTGCTTCTACCTACAGCCAGTCCATGGAGAACACATACTCGGTAGAATTTAGTCAATGAAGAATCAGTCCATGTGGACATGAGTCCATATGGGACTCAGTCCCTGGAGAACTCACATGATGGAGAACTCAGTTTGTGGAGAAATCAGTCCATTGGGGGAAAAAAGCACATTCACGGAGAAAACAATCCAGTATGTTTTCAGCTCCATAGAGACTTCATAGAAAATTCAGTCCATGGAGAACTCAGGCCTTAGAGAATTCAGTTCATGGAGATGTCATTACATCAATAATTCTGGTGGTGGAGGATTCAAGACATGAATACTTCAGTCCTTGGAAAAAGTAGAGTATGGAGTGATCAGTCCATGGGGAAATTAGACATGGAGAATTCAGGTCCATGGGGATCTCAATCCATGGAGAACACAAGTCATGGTGAACCCACTTAATGGATAAATCAGTCTATGAAGAATTTGAGTCCATGTGTCTCTCAGTACATGATGAACTCAGTCCATGAGATACTCAGGCAATGGAAAACTGAGTCCATGGAGAAATCAGTCCATGGAGAACTCATTCCATGGAAAAGTCAGGTCATGGTTACCTGAGTACATGTAGCAATCATGCCATGGAGACCCCAATTCCTGGAACATATTCTTCCTGGAGAAATCACTCCATGGTGAAATTTGGCCATGGAGTCCTCAGTCTGTCAAGAATTCAGTCCATAAAGAACTCAGGATCAGAGAATTCAGTCCATGAGGAAATAGTCCATGTTGAAGCCAGTCTATGGAGAACACATGCCACGGAGAATTCAGTCAAAGAAGAAATGAATCAATGGGGAAATTGGGTCCATTCTGACATGAGTCCATGAGGAACTCAGGCCATGGAAAGCTCATTTCATGCAAATATCAGTCCATGGAAAACTCGGGTCATGGTGAAATAATTCTATCCAGAACAGCAGTAGCACCAGCAACAACAACAAAAACAACAAATAATAATAATAATAATAATAATAATAATAATAATAATAATAATTCATGGAACAATCAGTCCCCTGTGATCTCTGTTCCATGGAGACATAAGTCCATCGAGAATACTCTCTATGGAGAAAGCAGACTATGGAAAACTAAGTTCATTAGAGAAGTCTGTCCATCACTAATTCAGGGCATGGGGAATTCAGGCCATGGTAACCTCAGTCCATGGAAATATGAGATCATGGTGTACTCTGTCCATGGAGAAATAAGACCTGGGGAATTCAGGTTCATGGTGATGTCAGTCCATGGAGGACGCAGGCCATAGTTAACCCAGTTTATGGAGAAATCTGTCCATGGAGAATTTGAATCCATGGGTACCTCAGTTCATTGAGACCTCAGTCCATGGGATACTTAGGCCACAGAGAACTGAATCTGTGGAAATCAACCCATGGATAATTAAGCTTATGATGAAATCAGTCCATGAAAAAGTCAGGATACGGAGACCTCACTACAAGGAGAAATCAGGCGATGGAGTCCCCAACTGATGTAGAACACTCTTCATAGAGAAATCCGTCCATGGTGAACATGAGCCATGGATTCCTCCATTCATTATAAACTTAGTCAATGAAGAAATCAGGCCACAGAGAGATCAGTCCATTGATAAATCAGTCAGTGGACAAATCAGTCCATGTAAAAATCAGGCCATGGAGAATTCAGGCCATGGAAGACAGGCAGTGGAGAAATTTGGTTCATGGAGAGCTCAGACCAAAATTACATCAGGACATGGAGACTTTAGGCCACATGTACATAAGTGCATGAAGAAATCAGTCATGGAGAACTCAGGTCCATGGGGACCTCATTCCATGGAGATCTATGGCCATGGGGAATGCAGTCCATGAAGAAATCAGACATGAATGAGCCAGTCCATGGAGAAATTGGACCATGGAGAAAACATTCATAGAGATTTTGAGTCCGTGGAAATTTCAGTCCATGGAGAACTCAGGCCATGGTGAAAACAGTCCATAGAGAAAACAGTACATGGAGAATGGAGTCCATGGGGAACTCAGTCCATGGAACAATCAGTTCATGGGATGATCAGGTCGTGGAGACCTCAGTACATGGAGAAATCAGGCCATGGAGACACCAACTCATGAGGAAAACTCTTATTGGATAAATCAGTACGTGGTGAATTTGGGCCATGTCACCCTCAGTCCATCAAGAACTCAGTACACGAATAATTGTATCCATGGAGAATTCACTCCAGGGAGAACTCAGTAAGTGGAGATAATGGGTGCATTGAGAGTTCAGACTATGTAGAACTCAGTCCATGTAGAACTCAGACCACTGAGAAATTAGTTCATGGAGAAATAATTCCAATGTGAACTTGGGTCCATGGAAACCTCTCTCTGTAGAGAGCTCATTCCATGGAGAACTCAGGCCATGGAAAACTCAAGCCATGCAGAACTGAATCCATAGATATATCAGCCAATGGTTAATTCAGCTCATGGAGAGCAGAATTCATAGGGAGTCAGGCCATGGAGTCCTCAGCACATAGTAATATCAGGCTATTGAGATCCTAATCAATGGAGAGCACTCTTCATGGAGCAATGTGACCTCAGTTCACTGGAGACCTTCATCCATAGATAACTCATTCCACAGAGAAATCAGGCCATGGAAAACTCAGTTCATGGAGAAGTCAGTCCATGATTCATTCAGATCATGGACAACTCAGGCCATGGGAACCTCATTCCATGGAAACATCAGGTCATGGGATATTCAGTCCGTGGAGAAATCAGACAGAGAATTCAAGTTCATGGGGAACATAGTCTAAGGAGAACAAAGGCCATGTTGAACCCAGTTCATGGAGAAATTAGTCCAAGTAGAATTCTAGTCCACGGAGAATTCAACCCATAAAGATCTCAGTCCACAGGACACTCAAGACATGGAGAACTGGGTCTATTGAGAAATAAGTCAATAGATAATTCAGATCATGGAGAACTCAGTCCATGGAAAAATGAGGCAATGGATCCCTAAGTAGTTGGAGAGGTCTGGCCATGGAGACCCCTATTCATGGGGAACATTCTCAATGGAGAAACCAGTCCAAGGTGAACTTGGGCTTGGGTGTCCTCAATTCATCAAAAAAATTAGTCAATGAAGAAATCAGGCCACAGAGAGATCAGTCTGTGAAAAAAGTCATGGGGATTTTGATTGGGGTTGCATTGAATACACATATTAGAGAAAGATGCTCATTTTTACCTTATTAATTCTTCCAATCCATGAGCATGAGATATCCTTCCATCTTGAACAAGATTGTTTTCTTCAATCTCCTTGTTCAAGGGTTTACAATTTTCATTGTAGAGTTCTTTACTGTCTTTGGTCACATTTGTTCTAAGATTTAATTTTGGAGGCTACTTTGAATGGGAAGTTCTCCTTGTGTTCCTTCTCCAATTGCTTATTGTTGGTATAAAGAAAGACTACTGATTTTTCTAGGTTAATTTTGTATTCTGCCACTTTACCAAAACTATTAATCACTTCTAGAAATTTTCTGATAGGAAAACAATCATGTCATCTGCAAAAAGGGATAGGCTGACCTCCTCTTTTCCAATTTGTATTCCCTTAATTTCCTTTTCTTCGCTTATTGATCTAGCAAGCATTTGAAGGACTATATTGAATAGAAAACAGTCTTGTTGTGTCCCTGACTTTAAGAGGAATGCTTCTATTTTATATTGATGTTTTGTATATTTCATTCATCATATTTCAGTCCAATTCAGATACATTCCCCTCTCCTTGCCCCCCACCCCACCCCAAATCATACATTCTGCCATACGTGTCATGCATCTTTCAGTCTTTCCAAAGACTTTTTTTTTCCTACAGAAGCTTTTTGTTTTGGGCAGAATTTAACTCTATCAGTCAGTTCTTTGACATAGTCTTTATGTTGTTGTTGTTACTCCCTCTTTGTAGTGCTCCAAAATATGGTTATATAAACCTCACATATTTATAAAAATTATGACCACTGAGAATAAACTGTATGTCAAATCCAAAATATGTTTTGGCATTCACATTTTTCCCTTTAATTTTATACTACTCTAAAATATTAATACATATTTCCACCCATATCTGTCAAATACAATGTCTGAAAATAAGTAGTAGGTCAAGTCTAAAGCTCATTAAGCAATTCATATTATAACAGCACAGATACTTACAGATAACAAATAGTATAACAATCACATTGCTCAGCCTGCACTGCAACTGGAGATTTGTTTGGTGTTAGCATCCAGAAATGAGGAAAACTTTTTTTTTCCTTTCTGTGAGTATGTTACTTCACATAGTATAATGGCTTCAAGTTCCATTCATTTACTTGCAAAGTTCATGATGTCTTCTTTCTTTACCACTGAATAGAACTCCATTTTGTAGATGTACCGCATTTTTGTTATCCACTCGTCAGTTGAGGGACACTCGGGTTAGTTCCAGCTCTTCACTATTCTGAAAGGATCTGCAACAAACATAGGTGTGCATGTATCTTTGTGATAGGATAAATCTTGTGGCTATATACCCAGGAGTTTTATGATTAGTCAGGTGCTAGGCTCATTTTGAGTCTTTTAAAGGTTCTCTACACTGCTTTCCATAGTCGTTGTAGAAGTTTGCATTCCCCCCAGCGGTACATGAGTGTTCCTATTTTCCCACAACCTCTCCAGTATTTGGGGTCTTTTGTTTTCTTGATCTTAGCCAGACATTTCAAGAGAGATGATATCTGAGAGTGGATTTGATTTGCATTTCCTTAATTATTAATGATGTTGAAATCTTTTTAAGTTGTTTTTCAGACATCTTTACTTCCTCACTGATGAAGTCTCTGTTTGGCTCTTTACTCCACCTTTCGAGTAGGTCATTTGTTTTCTTATTTGTTTTTTGAGTAGTCTATATATTCTGGATGTTAATGCTCTGTCAGATGTATCACTGGTGAAAGTTTCTCTTAACTTACTTCATTGTTTCTTATGCTGTGCAGAAGCTTTTGAGTTTGACAAGGTCAAATTTGTCAACTGTTGACCTTATTTCCTTCTTGGCTGTCATTTGGTTTAGAAAGTCTCTTCCTATCCCTATGTGTCATGGGTTGCTGCCAACTTTTTCTTCTATCGCCTTCAGGTTTCAGGTTTATTGTTGAGCTCTTTGATGCATTTGTAGTTGATTATTTTACAGGGTGAGAGGTAGGGGTTTAATTTTGTTCTACAAATGGTGATGCAGTTTTGCCAACACCATTTGCTGAAGATTGAGCTTTTGAAGATCATGCCTCCATTGCACTTTTTTGGCTTCTTTGTCAAACATGAGGTGGGTGAAATTTATGAGCTCAAGTTCGGATCTTAAATTTTGTTGTATTGGTCAACATTTTTGTGCAAATATCAGGCTGTCTTTATGACTAAACCCTTGTGATATAGCTTGAAATCTGGTAAAGTAACCCCAGCTATATTGCACTTTACATTCTGGGCTGCTTTAGCTTTTGGGGGTCTTTTGTTTTCACATATGAATTTAAATATATTTTCCCAAGTCTGTGAATAATCTCGGGGAATTTGATTCGGATTGTTTTGAATCTGTATATTAATTTGTGTAGAATGGTAATTTTTACTGTATTAATTTTTCCAATCCTTGTGTATGTGAGATCTTTCCATCTTTGGATGTCATCTTCAATATCCTTTTCAGGGTTTAAAATTTTTCATTGTAGAGTTCATTGGTGTCTTTGGTTAGGTTTGTTCCTAGGTATTTTATTTCATTTTTTGAGGCTATTGTGATTGGAAAATTCTCTTATATTCTTTCTGCAGTTGCTAATTATTGATATAAAGAAAGACTACTGATTTTTTTCTAGGTTAATTTTGTATCCCTACACTTTACTGAAACTTTTAATTGTTCCTAGTTTTCTTTTAACGTTTTATTATCCCTTGGGTAAACTATCATACCATGTGCAAAAAATGATTGTTTTACTTCCATTTTCTTTTTTTAATTTTACTTATTTCCATATTTGTATGAATGTACTGTCTGCATGCAAGTTTGTGCACCCATATTGTGCAATGCCGCGGAGGTCAGAAGAGGGTGTCGGATTCCCCTGGAACTGGAGTTCTCCTGGAATTGGAGTTTCAGATGGTTCTCGGCCGCCATGTGGGTGCTTGGGATCGAACCCGGGTCCTCTGTAAGAGCGTCGGTTCTCTTAACCGCTAGGCCATCTCTCCAGCCCCTGCTTCCATTTTCTTTATGTTAGTACTGGTTTAATTTCCCTTTCTTTCCTTATTGCCATAGCACGAGTTTCAAGCACTCTGTTGAAAAGGATTGGCGATAGGGGTCAGTCTTGTTGGGTTCCTGCCTTTAAGAGGAATGCTTCTAAAATTTCCCCATTTAGAATGATGTTGGATGTCGGTTCTTCATATATGATGTGGCTTTTATTATATTGAGGAATGTTCTCTGAGGTCCAATTTCCTCTAGGACTTTAAACATGATGGCGTATTAAAATTTCTCAAAGACTATTTCCTCATCAATTCAAATAACCATGTGGGTTTTGTCTTTCTGTCCATTTATGCGATTTATGGCATTTAATGATTTACATATGTTACACCATCCTTGCATATCTAGTATAAATCTGACTTTGTCATTGTATTAGTCAGGGTTATCTAAAGAAACAGAAGCAACAGGACGAATATATAGCTATATACAAATTTATTGATTTGCTCATGTGACAGAGCTCAAGGAGTCCAACAATAGCTGTGCAGCACTGGAGAAGGTGAGAATCCAGGGAACTGCTCAGTCCACAAGGCTGGATGTCTCAGTAGTCCCAATCTGGTGCTGAAGGCCCAATGGATTCCAGGAGATCTGCCAGTCTCAGTACACGCTGGGATCCGAAGGGTTGATCACAGCCGCAAGACAAACTCACCAGAGAGAGAGGAAAGCTGCAGGCAAAAAGGGACCAGCTCCCTCTGCCATGGCCTTTTATACTGCCTGCTGGCAGAAGGTAACACCCACATTTGTGGTGGGCCATCCGGGTTGAGGTAGTCAAATCTGAAGATCCTTTTTCTCTTATTTGTTCCTTAGTCCAGTCAAGTTGACACCCATGATTAACCATCACAGTCATGATGTTTGACCTTTTTGTTGTGTGCTTGTATGTGGATTGGTAATTTTTGCATCTATGTTCATTAATGAAATGTGTCTATAATTTTCTTTTCTGGTTGTATCTTTGCTGAGTTTGGGCGTTTTAATGATGCAGGCTTCATAGAAAGAAATTTGTTTCTATCATTTTCAGTAACTTGTGTAATAATGGTTGTAGGTCTTCCTTATTTGTTTTATATAATTTTGCCATAAATCCGTCTGGGCCTGTGATTTTTTTGTTGGTTGGGTTTTCAATTAGTGTTTCATTTTCCTCATATGTTATAGGTCTGTTTAAGCTATCAATCTCTTCTGGGTTAAGCTTTAGTGAGTTCCATGATTTCAGATATCCATCCATTTCTCATCCTTGTAATCTTTAGTGTGGCCATTTTACTTCATGTGATGAGGTCATTACAACAACAGAACCCAGTAAAGTTCCAGTGTTTGTCCAAATGGGACTTTCAAAGTGACTGAAATGAGGGCTCTGGCATTTTACACATGCCAATAGAGTCAAACAGGAAATTTCCTACATTTGTAATATAGACTTGTTTTCTAATGTAAAGTAAACATCCCCATGTTTATCTGAAATTGTGTTTAGTTTATTCTACTCAGCAAATGTATTCCTTTAATTGAAGTTTTCAGCTAACAAAACTCAGCACACCAATGTTATGCTCAGATACTGCCAAAATCTACAGTAGATGAAAATACTGGTGAAATGCAATGTTCATGAACATAGACAACCCCAAAGATAAAGTCTTTATAACTAATACTACATGGAATTGGAGGAAATTTCATCTGTTTCTAATATAAAAACATGGAAATCATAACTGAGGAGATTTGTGTGGTTGTTTCTACACCTTTTCATGTATGAAAGTTTGGTTTACTTTCTTGGATTAGGAATAATATGCTATGCATTGAGGTTACTTAGAGCTACCTGCAGACCAGTCCCACTAAAAGCTCCTGGCCATCTCCCTCTTTCTCTACAGGTAGATATAAAAAATTACAGGCGTTTCCAAATGTCCTTTGATGTTCCAAAGGGGTCATTTTTTTTTTAATTTAATTTTTATTGATGGTTTGTGCATTTTATATTTTCTTTTATAATTAAAATTATTTTTGCAATTTTATTTTCCCTTTCCCTTCCCCCCACCCCCAACCAAGGCCTCCCCAGATCATGTATTCTGCCATAACTGTCCGGCATCTTTCAGGTGTTTGTTTTTTTTTGCTTTTAGCATAGTGATGAATCCAGAGTATACAGCATCCTTCGTGCAAAACCAATCTATAGACGTGTTTCTGCCCAAACCCCACGCACCACCTTCAGTGGGGAGGGACGGTTGTTGTTCAATCAAGTTGATCAAATGAGTGTCCAGACTACAGCGCGTGTAGTTTCACCATTCACCCCAATCGCAGCCTTTACATTCTACCACGCCCCCTCTTCCGCAGATTGTTCCCTAGGCTTAGAAAGGGGCACAGGTGGATGAGAAGTAAAACTGTCCTCTCTCTCCTGGAGCTGTTTGACTTGGATTCTGGTCAATTCTGGCTGTTCCTTTCATGGGCTGACAGTTGTTCAGGAGTAACCTTTCGATCCTACTAATGAAGCAAAGCAATTAGATATATAGGTATTTAAGCAGCACTAATAGTTATGGTAGGTTACTTTGGCATAGACACATATGTTTGGATGATATGTTAATTCATGAATTACATTTTTACCCCCTATAAATATAAAAGGGTCTTACTGGGGCTTATGACATCTCCTAACCTGTAGAGGATGTAGCTGTGGCAACAGCCATGGTTATTCCTCCAAGGAGAGAGCCAACAGCCAATTAGATTTGGGATATACAGCACATGGCTGCCTCTGCTCACAGTATTTCCAGGCAGTGAAGTGTAGCTGGTGCGATGTGGAGTCTTGCTTGACTCAGGAGACCCGTATTGCTTTATTGGTTTAGTGGCCTTTGGGAACACCTCTCTGGCATTCCAGAGGCCATCTGTACCCGTGCATGTGCGGTCTCAATACATCCCTCCCATGCTAACGTCAGTCTTCGGCAGCAGGGTCTATCGCCTCTCCTCCTGCAGTATCCCAACTTAGGGGCAAGGAGCCCTTACTTTGTGGGGCCTTGGATCCCCTGGCCAACATCCCCCTGGTAGAACAAATCAATTGCTGATGTCAGGCTCTCCTGATTAATATACCTTGCCTAAGTGCATAGCCCAAGGACTTTAGTATTATATTTGGTTCTGAAGAGAGTATAATCCTTTTCACAGTTCTTATGCTATTAGTCAATTAAAGAAGGCATTTTACCGGTTTTATAAGGAGTTACCTCTATAATAGTTGTCTCCAATTTAACAGTTGGAAAATGAACCTCATCATTCGTCATATTTCTCCTTGTTCTAATGGGGGGGGGAGGCAAGAAAGTCATATCAAAACCTTTTTGCACCTAGAAGGTATAAGTTTCATTAGGGCTCATTATAGATAGTGGTTGACATGTAGGATCCACAGAAGGGTTCGTGTTTATGGCAATCTGAGGCTTTTCTTCTCTTTCAGTGTTCAGACGGGTCAACCTTCAGTTGCCACTTTTTGGTAACATCCTATCAATGCAAAGCGTATCTTTCCTTTCTCAGCCGTTAAGTTGGGGACATTTTGTCCTGTGGGAACAAACAAATCTTTTCCCATAGTTAGTTTTAAGATTTGAATTGCAAGGTTTTGACTAGAAGGTTTCATATCTTCTGTACCCCCCCTTTTTTTTTAACCATGAGTCTCGCCAGAGACAGTGTGTATTATACATAATATAGGGTGGAATCAAGGCAAGATTTCATCAAATTCACCATGTTGTTTTGGGTGACTATATATGATTAACTTGGGAAGCAAACTTAATTTTTGCTTTAAATCACTTAAAGAGAATGCTACAAGGTGATACTGTACAACAGAGAAATTATAGAGAACATTTGTATGTGCCACCCCAAAGTTATTGCTCTAGAGATTTTGTGTAAAACAAATGTGGACAACAGAATTTATATCTACATTAACTCAGATGCATTACCGTTTTTATCAGAGTCTGTTAAACAATGTGTTTATATACACATATTTACTTTTACTAAGTCCTAAAACACCATGTATCCTGAGACAGTGTCTAGGTGAAACTGAGTACTTGCTGAACCACATCAATTAAATATGCCTTGATTGAATATACAATCCGTGTCCCTCTCCCACCCATCCCCCTTCCCAATTCACCATTTCAGTCCATTTTCTGATGCAGTCTTTCTGTTTTGTTCTTTAAATGCATCCCTCTCCAGAAAATATTTATATCTGGGTTTTTGGTACAAGATCCACAATGAGGGACACCATTTGTCGTTGTTTTTCTGGGACTGTGTTACTTACTTAACATAATGTCTTCCAGCTCCATCCATTTACCTGCAAAGTTCATGATGTTGTCCTCTTTAACTGCTGCATAGACTCCATTTGTATACATGTACCACATTTTCTCTATCCACTCGTCAGTCGAGGGGCACCTGGCGGGTTCCAGCTTTTTTGCTATTGTGAACAGAGCTGCAATAAACAAAGCTGTGCATGTATCTTTCGTAAGTTGTGTCTTGGGGGTATATACCCAGGGTGGTATGACTGGGTCAATGGAAGGCTCATTTTGAGTCTTTTAAGGGTTCTCCACACTGTTTTCCATAGTGGCTGTACTAGTTTAATTCCCACCAGCAATGGATGAGTGTTCCCCTTTCCCCTGCAACCTCTCCACATTGGTAACATTCGTGTTCCGGATCCTAGCCAGTCTTATTGGAGTAAGGTGATATCTCAAAGTGGTTTTAATTTGCATTTTCCTTAATTATCAGAGATGTTGAACAGTTCTTAAGATGTTTCTCTAGCCATCTCTAATTCCTCCTCTGTGAAGTCTCTATTCAGATCTTTGCTCCATCTTTTTGAGTGATTCATTTGTTTTCTTTCTTCTTTGTTTTTTTGAGTAGCTTGTATACTCTGGAAATTAATGCTTTGTCAGATGTATCTGCTGTGAAGGTTTTCCTCCCACTCTGTGGGTCTTCTCCTCACTTCCTTATTGTTCCTTTGATGTACAGAAGCTTTGAGTTTAATGAGGTCCCATTGTCAATTGTCCGATCTTATTTCTTGTGCAAGCTGCTGTCTGATTTAGGAAGTCTTTTCCTACACCTATGTCTTGTAGTCTGCTGCCAAGCTCTCTTCTATCACCTCCAGAGTTTGGGGTTTCACATTGAGGTCTTTGGTCCATCTGGAGTTGACCTTTGTACAAGGTGAGAGGTAGGGGTTTAATTTCATTCTTCTACAAGTGGTGATCCAGTTTTGCCAACACCACTTGCTGAAGATGCTGTCCTTTTCTCAAGTGTGTATTCTTGGCCCCCTTGTCAAATATGAGGTGGCTGAAATTGTATGAGCTCAGGTTTGGATCTTCAGTTTTATTCCATTGGTCAACTGGTCTGTTTTTGTGCCAGTACCAAGCTGTTTTTATGACTATAGCCCTGTAGTATAGTTTGATGTCTGGTATAGCGATCCCCCCTGTATTGCTCTTTTCACTCAGGATTGCTTTGGCTATTCGGGGTCTTTTGTTTTTCCAAATGAAATTGAGGATTTTTTTTTCCAAGCCTGTGAAGAAACTCTTGGGGATTTTGATTGGGATTGCATTAAATCTGTACACTAGTTTGGGTAGGATGGACATTTTTACTATATTTATTTTCCCAATCCATGAGCATGGGAGGTTTGTCCATCTTCTGATGTCTTCCTCAATTTCCTTTTTCAGGGGTTTAAAATTTTTGTTGTAGAGATCCTTGGTGTCTTTGGTTAGGTTTGTTCCTAGGTATTTTATTGTTTTTGAGGCTATTGTGAGTGGGAAGGTCTCCTTGTAGTCCTTCTTCAGTTGCTTGTTGTTGGTGTAAAGAAAGGCTACTGATTTTTCTAGATTTATTTTGTATCCTGCCACTTTACCAAAGCTCTTAATCATTTCTAGGAGTTTTCTGGTGGAGTTCTTAGCATCCCTTAGGTAGACAATCATATCATCAGCAAAAAGGGATAGCTTGATTTCCTCTTTTCCAATTAGAACTCCTTTAATTTCCTTTTCTTGCCTTATTGCCCTTGCAAGGGTTTCCAGCACTATATTGAAGAGGAGTGGTGACAGGGGGCAGCCTTGCCGAGTTCCTACCTTCAAGGGGAATGCTTCTGTCATTTCCCCATTTATTTCATTGTTTACACTCAATACTTCAGTGATCAAGACTTTAATGTTTTTCTACCTTTTATGAAGACAGTAAGAAAATAATATTTTGAGTTTCTACTCTATAACTAAGCATCTCCATCCCGTGTGTGCATGTAAGAAAATGGGGCCATTTTCACCACATGTATTCAACACATAGATGTACTGGCTTACTTGGAATACTCAGCCCCTACTAGAAAATATGTAACACACAAACACACAGAAACACAGACACAGACACAGACACACACACACACACACACACACACACACACACAGAGTATGATGTTGCTCATATCCTTTGTTTTCAGTTAATATTTACCATAACTATTTTTGTCTATTTCATCCTCTTTTGTATTTGATTGAATATTTGTGATTTTTTTTTTGTGATTTTCAAAACTATATAATTTGATGTTTTAGATCCATTAACATAAACCCACCTACAATTATTACCTCCAGACAAATTTAATGCACTCAATTACATATGTATTGGTGTCTCCCACTGCCCGTGGAAAACAGTCCATGGAGTACTCTGTCCATGGGGAAAATATTCCATGTAGAACTTAGACCATAGAGAGGTGAGCCCATGAAAACCTCAGTCCATGCATAATTCAGCTCATGGAGAACATGGGTTCATGGACACCTAAGACCATGGTGAACCCTATCCATGTAATACTCGGTCCATGGTGGACACTGCTCATGGAGTAATCAGTCTATGGAGAACTTGGATCCATGGAAACCTGAGCCCATCAAGAACTCAGTCCATGAATAACTCAGGCCATGGAGGATTCAACCAATAGAGAAACCAATCCATAGATATCATGGGTCCATAGAAGCATTATTCTATGTAGAACTCAGACCATGTATAACTCAGGAGACTTCAGTTCATGGAGATTTCAGGCTATGTCTAAATCAGTCTATGGAGAAACCAGTCCCTGCAGAAATCAGTCCATGCAGAAAGCATTTCATGAAGAACTCAGACCATAGATATAGCATAACATGGAGATATTAGTCCATGTACACCTCAGTCCATGAAGAACTCAGCTTTTGAAGACCATAATCCATGCAGAAATTGGTTCGTGGAGAAATACACCCATGGAGAACTCAGGTGAATGGAATCTTCAGGCCATTTAGAAACAAGTACACGTAGAACTCAGGTAATGGAGAATTCAGCTCATAGATAACTCAGTCCATGGAAAAGCCATACCATGGAGCTCTGTATTAGTCACTTTTCTGTTGCTGTGATAAAATCACCATGAGAAAGGGAACTTATAAAAGGAAGAGTTTATTTGAGCTTACGATTGATGGTTCCAGGGAATCAGAGTCCATTGTGGTGGGAAGCATTGTGGCCGGGGCTGGAGCAGAAAGCTGAGGGGCAATAAGCACAGGAAGCAGAGAGAGGGAGAGGCTGGAGACCGCAAGGCTTGTTAAACTCACCAAGCCTGCCCCCAATAACGTATTTCCTCCAGCACAGCCACACCTTCTAAGACCTCCAAGAACAGTGCCATCAACTGGAGCCTAAATGTCTGAATACTTAAAGCGTATGGGGGACACTAATTCAAACCACCACATTCCACTCCCTGGTCCCCGTAGGCTAATGACCATTTAAAATGCAAAATCCATTTAGTCCAAACTTAAAAGTTCCCATAGTCTTTACCAGTATCAATTCTATTCAAAAATCTATCGTCCAAAATCGCTTCTGAGACACAGGCCAATCTCCTATCTGTAAACTCCTGTAAAATCAAAAGGCAAATTACATACTCCCAATATACGGTGGAACTGAATACACATTCCCATTCCAAAAGGGAGGAATAGAGGCATAGTGAGGAAATACTGGACCAAAACAAGACCGAAAACCAGCAGGGCAAAATCCAAGTCCAGTATCTCCATTTGCTACTTCTGGGACTTGATTTCCAAAGGGTTTAGATGGCTCAGCTCTTCCAGCTTTGCTTGCAACATACATCTCTTTCTTAGGCTGGTACCACTCCCTGTATGCAGCTCTCCTTGGCAAATATCTCACAGGTCTGGCATCTCGAATGTCTTCTTGGGGTCTCCGCTGCCAACCAGGCTTCACATTCACAGCTTCATGCAATGGCCTATCAGGGCCTTCTTTATTCAAGGACGCCTCTGCTGCACTCTGCCTGGCCTCTGTGGCTCACTGAAACCGTGGAGGAAGAACTGATGACCCCTTCACTCTTTCAAACTTCATGCCTCTAAAGCCAGCACCACGTGAATGAAATTGCCGAGTTTGGCTGCAAGTTCAGGATGGACCCTCTCCTACTTTAACCACATTTGAGACTTTCTCAGTACCTTGGTTTCTGATGATTTCCAAACGGCCTCCACACTGACCATGTCTATTACTACACCATAGAAACCTTTCTTGGAAAAACCTACCCTAAGAAGGGTTTTCTCTTTGGGTCCTCTATATTACTCCTGGTAAGACAGCTCACCTCTCAGAAGGCATCTTTCCTAAGTAGAAAGAGAATCCCTCCCCCTAACATTAAATAAATAATGAATAAATAAATAAGTCAATAAATTAAATAAATAAAATAAGTAAAAAAAAAACCCTAGAATGGCAGGTAGATATTTCTGGGAAAATATAAATGGTTCCCTCTGCCTTCAGTCTCAAGGAAAGGGGAAACAACATCAGAGTAGATCTAACCCCTAACATTAAATAAATAATGAAAAATAAATAAATAAATAAATAAATAAAACTAGGAAGCACAATTAAATCTTTCTGGGAAATTAAAAATGTTTTCCTCTGCCTTCAGTCTCAAGGAAAATGGAAACAACATCAGCATGGAATCTGGGTCCTTGGACCACAGGGCAATATTTGACCTGGTTAGCAGGAAGAAATTTACCTGCCTATGGCTAGAGTGTGATGCTCTCCAGTATCCCATGTGAGGGTGTGTGGGTGGGGTATGTTCCTGAAATTCGGGGTGGACTGTGGGAATTGACTAAGCCTTGGATTTCCATGAAGGTCTAAGAACATATGGGCCTGGATTGCAGGGGCGGACACTGTGTAGTCTACTTGCTACTCTTCTTGCAGGACAGATTTTAACTATTTTCAGACTCCTTCCAACTGCTCCCAGCAAACTCTCAGGTTCTAGGCCCCCTCAAAGAGCCCAGCATTCTGGGAGGAAGGATCTCCTTCAGTTGGAAAAGTATCTGGCTCTTAAGTCTGCCCAAAGGAAAGCAATCTTACAACAATTTTATGATCTCCCAAACTAGGGAGATTTGGACAGAAAACAAAAATCCACTCCACAGCTGTCTTCTGTTCTACTGACCTAAGCACAGGACATCATACTCTGAAACACCAGTCATACCCACGCACAACCCAGGATACTACAAATCGCCCCTGCCAAAAAAAGAAAAATCAAAGACATTTCTAATGGTGAAATATCAACAGGGACTCAATTCTCCAAAGAGTTTTCCCCGAAGCATTATGGGTTCCCCTCCTTGGGCCAGGAAAATGAAAAAGTGTCCTCAGGTGGTTCATCTGAACAAGTTCCCAAGCTGTCAGAAGAGCCAAGCAGACCTCACCCTTGTGCCTCTGTTGTTGCTCTTTGCATGAGCCAGCTTCAGGACACCAGGAGGGGGGAGAGTTTTGGCAGGTTCTCAGGGGTGGAAGGTGCCACATAGAGGGCCTTGTGCCTGGACTGGGAAGCTTGCACAGCCAACCCTCTGCCATGGACCTCAGGTAGAAGGAGTAGTGGCTTCTACTCCAACTCTTTTGCCAATTCCTTGGTGCACCATTACTGAAATCAGAGCGGCCATCTGGTTTAGGCCATATCTAGTAGCTCCTGGGAAAGCTCATCACTCCCCAACTTAGAGAACAGATTCTGCAGGCAAGATATCCATGTTTTCTTGGCAACCATAGCCAGTGGGATGCTACTCCCAATGGAGCTCCTGGAGGTTGACCAAGCCCCACCCCTAGATTCCTACGGCCAAGCAACAGAGACCCTGTCCCTGCAGGGTCAGCTCTAGTTGATGGGAGGTGTTCCTCACCAAGGATCAAAAGCACTCCAGGTGAAGGAAGAACCTTAGCTGTGCTTTAGGAGGAAGCAGGTTAGGCCAAACCTCCATAGTAATTTTGGCTGGGGGCAGGTCTGGATGGAGTTAAGATGTCTCCTGACCAACCCCATTGCCACCACACCTCCTGGGCTTCACACTGTCACCAGGCTATTTGGAAGCATTGTCAGGTATTTTCCTTCTGAGTGTCACAAATTTGACTGACCCTTCACAGAGAGGCCAGGGATCAATGAACAGTTTTAGGAGGAGACTTTCTGAGTACCCTTGTCTCTGATGATTTCCAAATGGCCACCATACTGACCACCTCCATTCCTCAACCTATAACTGCCTTAGTAACCTTTCTTGGAAAACCTACCCTCGGAACGGTTTTCTCTTTGGATCTTCTATATTACTCCTTGTAAGGCAGCACAGAAGGCATCATTCCTAAGTAGAGACAGAAAACCTCCCTGAACATTAAATAAATAATACATAAATAAATATAACTAGGAAAGGCATTGAGATATTTCTGGGAAATTACAAATTGTTTCCTCTGCCTTCAGTCTCAAGGAAAGGGGAAACAACATCAGCATGGAATCTTGGTTATTGGACACGGGGGGATATTTGACCTGGGTGGAAGGGAAATTTTCTTTCTATGGCCAGAGAATGATGTTCTCCAGGAACCCTGGTTTGTGTGTGTGTTTGGGACATTGTGATGTCACTCCACTACACGTAGAGATGGACTTGAACCCTGTCTACTGGATTATAGGGAAAAGGGAAAGTGCAATAGAGCTGCCAGCAGCTGTCTTAAACCGTGGGGCCAAAGGCAAGGCTGAGAACCTTTCCACTGCCTTCCTGTCTTATCTAACATCTACACCAGGCAACACCCTATTAGTGCTCCCAGAACCTCCAGGCTACTGCCAGATTGGCACTCTACAGTCTAATGCCAGGCTGCTGCCTGATTGACACTCTAAAGCCTATTTCCTAGACTGTCACCTGATAAGTGCTCTGCAGTCTAATTCCTGCCTGGGCACTCACCACACATCACAACTGGCAACCTGATAGGTCTCCTTCCAGTCCCACTCCAGCTTCCCAGGTTGGTGGTCTGATTGACAACCATTCAACCCACTGGTCATTACTACACAAGCCTCATGAACTAAGATTACATGCACAAATAATGTCCGTTTGTCTCTGTCTGATGATAAGAAGGACTCATCTTTTTATTCACAGCATTCTGTTTTTATATCCAGAGTGACATCAAATCTCAGGGCCTGGTTTCAGATCACGAGTACTAGCATCATGAGCACAAGAACTCGTGAGTGCCTTTGATCTCAAGGTGTCACAGTCTTGCTAATGGACAGGCAAATCCTGCCTTAGGCCAGGTTTCAGTGTAAACAGACACACAGGTAATAGCACACAAGAAGCCATAGGTGGCTTTTTTTCCCTACAGGACATGGTCCTAAACTTCTGGGGGGACTGTGGGAATTCCCTAAGCCTTGGATTTCCATGAAGGGTTAAAACCTCTGTGCTGGGGTGGCAGGAGAAGACACTGTCTAGTCCACTTTCTACTCCTCTTTCAGAACACATTTTAACTATCCTCAGACACCTTCCATGACATCCCAGCAAACTCACAGGTTCCTGCTCCCCTCCAAGAACCCAGTCTTCCAGGGAGGTGGGAGCTCAGTGAGAAAAGTCTCTGGCTCCTGTGTCTGTCCAAAGGAAAGCAATCTTAGAACCATTTAAAGATCTCCAACCTAGGGAGAGTTCAAGAGAAAACAATAATCTTCTCCACAACTATCTTCTGTCCTACTGACCTAAGCATAGTCCAATGTCCTCCAAACACCAGTCATACCCACACACAACATAGGACACTACAAATCCCCCACCAAAAAAGAAAAATCAAAGACATTTCTTATGATAAAATACCACCAGTGGCCTAATTCTCCCCAGAGTTTTCCTTGAAATATTAAGGGTTCCTCTCCTTGGGCCAGGGAAATGAAGGAGAGGCATTCTCAAGTGTTCCATCTGAAAAAGTTTCCAGGCTGTCCAATGAACCAAGCAGGTCTCGCCCTTGTGCCTTTGCTGTTGCTCTTTGCATGTGCCAGCTGCAGAACACCAGGAGGAGGGAGGGTTGTGGAAGGTTTTCAGGAGGTGGCAGGTGAAAGTGTGAGGGCCTTGTGCCTGGACAAATCTTTGATTCATTGTTTATATTCATTGTTTATATTGCTGTACAGATGCTTTTTGCTTTAATGAGTTCAAACTTGTTGATTATTAACTGTAATACTTCAACAGTCAATTTCCATTAAGAAAAGCTTTCCCATAGCCCTTGATAACTCCAGAGGATTCAGAGAAATTGAATGTGAACTGACCTGTAAGCATCTCCCTTTAAAATGTTTCTCTGGATAACATTCAGGCTGCTAAGGGAGAAGAATATCAACCAGTCTATAAAATAAGGCAACCACACATCTGGCACAGGCAACTCCCTATTGTTGAAGTAGTGGCTCTGTATCTAGGGGGTAATGAACAGCTATCATCTAACTGCTCTTAATGCCCTTGCATTTTGAAGGAAAGTATGTGAGGTGAAGAACCGAGAATTTATGATTTTTTAAGACAGGGTCTCCCTGTTGTCCCAGCTGTCTTGGAATTCACTATGCAGATCAGGCTTGCCTTGAACATGCAGAGATTAGACTGCCTCAGCCTCCTCAGTGCAGGGATTAAGGTCATGCTCCACCATGCCTGGACAAGGAACTGCAATTATAGTCAAGTATACATGACTTGACAGCTCATATATAACAGTTAAAACCTTATTTCTGTCATATTTGCCAATGAATGGAATTATTAGCCCATACTAAATTTGATTTATATTTACAGAGAAGCATACTACTCCAAAATGAAGATTATTTTTCAACAGATGTAGGCTATCACAAAGTTCTATGTCTTCTCACACAGAGAATATAAGTCAGAAAGATGTCCATCTGCAAGTGAAATATCTACAGTGGAGAATCTGTTCAAAGCCTAATACAATAGAGAGGAACAGGGTGGACAAGGAATCCTAATGTTTCTCTCTACTTTCACCAATGAAGATACTTCCTGAAATGTAGGGTGACACAAAAAATAATTCAAAAGCACCCAAGTTGAGTGCACAGAGCTTAGATTGGGGATTTCCCAGGACCACCTGAAGCACAACAAAGAGCTGGAACCAACCCAAGTGCCCCTCAACTGAGGAGTGGATAGAGAAAATGTGGTACATCTATACAATGGAGTTCTATGAAACAGTAAAGATGACATCATGAATTTTGCATGTAAATGGATGTAACTAGAAGATAACATGTTAAGTGAAGTAACACAATCCCAGAGAAACAAACGGTATCCCTCATCTGTGGATGCTAGCACCAATTATATAGTTGCAAGGCAAACTGAGCAATGTTAATGTTATATTTCTCGTGATCTGAAAACAACTGTGCTCTTATATTGTGAATCCCATAACAGGTTCTGGAATTAAGCTACCATTCATTTTTAGAGGTAACAATTTTTGGTATATGGATGGAGGATATGTATGCATATTTTTGAGTAATATAAAATCAAAAGAATATGGAAAAAACTAGTTCGTCATGAGGTTATATCTAACCACTGTTTATTTTATGGGAATGCTTCTTGAGCTTTTGTCCAAGCCCTTTTAAAAATATTATAAAGTAGTTAAAAGTAACAGGCTGGTATAACCTAGATTTTCTGGATGTTTAATGACCATACTTAATGCCCATACCAATTTGGCAGAAGGTCTTAAGGGAGAACTATGTTCCTTGTACTCAGAGCTCAACTAAGTCCCAAGGGACTATGCATGGGGGCATCGCTTGAAGTGTCCTGCAAATGTGAGTCACCAGTCTTCCTGTACAGGGAGGACTTAGAGATCCACTAATGGGACTTCAGCCAGTGTCCAGTCTATAAAGAGGAAAGTCTGCTCATGCTACAAAAAGGGAAGCCTGGTCTAGCAAGACCTGACTTTGTCCTCAAGTGGATGTAACTGGTGATTGAAAAGCCAAAAGGAGGGCTGGAGAGATGGCCTAGCAGTTAAGACCGCTGATGCTCTTGCAGAGGACCCAGGTTCGATCCCCAGCACCCACATGGCGGATGAGAACCATCTGTAACTCCAATTCCAGGAGAACTCCAGTTCCAAGGGAATCCAACACCCTCTTCTGACCTCTGCAGCATTGCATGACTTGGGTGCACAAACCTACATGCAGACAGTACATTCATACACATAAAATAAATAAATAAAATTAATAAAAAATAAATAAAGAAATAACAATTTTAAAAAGGTGTATCTAAGAAAAAGAGTATGTTTTAAAAAAAGAAAAGCCAAAAGGAGCCAGGAACTCCCCCCTTCAAAAAGAAAACAAAACCTGAGTGACCCTTAAGGACCAGATCCTCAAGTTACCTTGAGAAAATAAAAACCTTGGTTAATCTGGGCTAACTGTGTGGCCTTAAACATCCAAAAGGAAAGTGTAACCAGAATATATAAATAGTAAATCCTGAGAAATTATATTTCAGGTATAAAACTTGAGATCTTAGTAAAAAGACAAAAGTAAAGAGGGGAGAGAGAGAGAGAGAGAGAGAGAGAGAGAGAGAGAACAGAGAGAGGAGAGAGACATAGAGAGGACAGAGAGAGAAGAGAAAGAGAGAGAGAGAGAATAGTTGTTTTGCCTGTCTTACTGGCAAGTGCAGCTACCCTGTGACTGCCACTGCTTTTGCTATCCTATCCTTCAAAGCCATGAGATAACAGCTTTTCAAACTTCCAATATGGACTGAAGATTCATTTCTCTCCAAGAATCTTCCAAAGCAAGATGTGGACTGCTGAGACTTCCAACTTATGGACTGAACTACTACTGGGGTTTCCACCTCTTCAGAGCATAGACTGCATTGTTGGACTACCCAGGCTGTATCATGGAGACCAGTACAGATAGCTCAAGACAGGACGTGGTGCTTACTGGACCTCATTTGTTGACCATGGGAAGGGAAAACTCCAGTGTGAAACACAAAGGCAGAACTAATGATGATTTGGGCTTGCCAAGGAGGAGACCTCATACAGGACATATTTCAGCCTAAGAAAGAAAAAAAAAAAAACATCATAAGCTGAAGATTGTAAAACCTATGATCTATGTGGCATACGTATGTGCATGTTTTGGAATGATGCATATTGGAAGGAATAACAACAACAGAAAGACTGCATCAAAGAACTGATTGAAACGGTGAACTTCTGCTCGAAACAGTAAACTTCTGCATCTAGAATTTTGAGAGAAACTGAGAAAAAGATGAAAAACATTTTTGGCAGAATGCATGAGCTCTGGTCGGGTGGGGGGACAGAGAGGAGTGCACGGGTCTAGATTTGATTTTTAATTTTGTATGAAATGCATAGAGCTTCAATAAAATTTGGTTTGAAAAAAATAAGATAACCCAAGTTTTAGAGAATGAGAGACTGCAGAAAGGGGATCCCAATCTAGGCACAGTATATTAATCCTTACAACACCAATGGCTCAGGTAACATTTTGGAAGAGTGGGCAGAAATATCATAAGAGTCAGAATCAGTGCAGGAATGTAAGTAAATGAAGTTTTCAGGGATCATGTTCATATATATGGAAATGATGGTGTGAGCATGCACAAGTCTGCTACTGACTCAGAGAAATATCCTGTGGATACCTAAGGAACAGTACAGAAATGACGAGTATTAGTTGAGGAAATGTTGAACTACTGGAAGATGATGGAGGTGACATCGTTATGAGGGTGACTCTAGATAAACTGATTAAACTCTAATGAGGAATGTCTTCCCAGGGACATCTTTGCGTATATATTTGACTGTATTAGCCTTAGCATATCTAACAGAAGCATGAAATCCATTGGGGCCACAAAAGACCTTGAAATGGGCAGATGCCTAAATTTCATTAATATCTATTCAATTGAATGAAGAAAATCTGAATACATACTTACATAACAAAGGGAAAAGGGGAAATATCCTCTAAGGCAATCCACACTGATATATGCTTTTACCCATATCAGAGTATAAAATTTTAAAATGAAAATATAGCCAATGCATAATCGCACATGCTAGACACCATTGTCTAAGATATTAAAATACTACTGCCAGGGAATGAACTTCTTTTTTAAGCTTATTATGGATATTGACCAGGGAACCACATACTTTCTAAAAATACTGATATTTTACACTGCTCTCTGGTGGTCCAGCAGTTAGGATTCCGAGCTCTCACTGCTGTGGTCCAGGTTCAATTCCTAGGCAGGGAAGCCACTCTTCTTCCCCTCTAGGCTGGGCATAGTGGTGCATGCCACTTTTTTTTTTTTTTTGGTCTTTTTGAGGCAGGGTCTCCCTGTAGCTCTGGATGTCCTGGAACTCATTCTGTATACCAGACTGGCCTTGAACTCACAGAGATCTGCCTCCCAAGTGCTAGGATTAAAGGCACATGCCTTTAATCCTAGTGGTGCATGCCTATAATCCCAGCATTTGGGTGGCAGAGCCAGGTGGACCTCTGTTAGTTTAAGGCCGGCCTGTTCTACAGAGTGATCTCTAGACCAGCTGGGACTAAAGGGAGACCTGTCTCAAAGATACCAAAAAGACCAAAGGGGAAAAAATTACCCCAGTGCTAGAGAATGAACTTCTTCCTTTTGCCCAATCTTGTCTTTTTTGTTTTTAATAGTAGTGTTTATGGTTCTTTTTTATTGTGTTTTCCACACAGGTAAAAATAAGGCTTTTGGAAAGCAATCCATTACAAAGACATTCTATGTAATAAATCAATAACAAAATTTAGTACATAGTCAATTATACTGCATTTGAATTTCAATATCATGAATAAAATGTCTATGTAATGCTGCTGCGAAAATCCCATAGGTTTCTGTTTCAAAGCAAAATAACTAGAAATACCAAAGACCGTTCCAAAATGTCCAGATGTAGGGGAGAGATGTTTACAGTATGAAGAAAATAATTTTCCTAGTGACATGATGTGTGTTTTATACGCTTGAGGATATGCAGAGTTATGCATATCCTCGCATACATGCATTCACAATTTAAAATATTTCCCCTAATATGGGAGCTGAATGAGAAAGATTTGATACTGTATTTTTTTAACTATATATAGTGGATCAATGAAGATCAGACATTGGCCTTTCTGTACAAACCAGGAAATTTTATAGATCCGGAATTTGTTGTTATAAAATGCAGATAAACTTTTGTTGTCTTTGTTTACTTGTCAGTCAAAGATTTCCTTAAACATAAAGTTGAATAAGGAAAGGAATATTTTAACACTTAAATTTTTGCAAAATTTAAAAACAGTATTTTTGGTGTGATGTCCACTCCACTTGACATACACGACCCTTCCCTAAACGGCTTTTCTGTGACCATACTATGTGTTTCCAAGAGTAATTTTCTTTAAAAAATCTTTATAAATTATTAGCTGTTAATAAGTGTTCCTTTTCCTTTCTGGTAGTTTTTTATTGTCTTAGAAAAATTCACTAATCTTGAATATTTATGATATTGAACTTTTTTAAAGCCTATTATGGCTGTTGACCATAGGCTTTCTAAAAATAATGGTATTTTCCCCAAGAATTTGTTGTCCCCAACAATATCACAGTTACCCCCTTTTTCCATAAACCCTACATACATTTGATAAGGCAAGAAGACATCAACCAGGCAATTACATCAAAGCTTCTTCTGTACTTACTATAATTCTTGTTATTGAACAAAATATTGCAATACTGCATAGAAAATTCAGGGTGCACATTACCAGTTTTGTACTCTGAGAACTACAATAAGTGATCAACATTGCATGTCTACCTTAGATTACTAAGTTTATCTGTAACCGTCCCACAACTCACTAATTGTCTGGAATAGGTGGATAATGATCTATAATAAACTGACTGTATGCATATATCAAGTACACCAATGTTCAATATCACAGTACACATTTTATGTGATGGATTAAATTCCAAATTGAAATATTTGATCATATACAAAATGTTGTTTTGTAATTCACCATCTTATCTCCTATTAATTGATTTTTACCACAACATTTTTTCCTTGAAAGCTTATAATGTTTTATGTGTTGATGTTTATTTCTAGTTAGACTCAGAGGGAAAGGAATTGATATGTTGGTCTTTGGTTCATAGTAAGAATGTGAGAGCAAAAATGATCAGTATATATGCTCTGAGATAGGAAACAAAGTGTGTAAGTCTATGCTGTTGAAAGGGACATTGGTGCCCAGGCACCTTCATGCCTCTTGTACTCAAAATAATTTAGCAGGAGTAAGTCAAGAAACATCATTTGCTTGCTATCCATAAAGTGACATATTTGAATCTTGCTAACCAAACCAGAGGTTTACAGCATTATGGAATGACTCTTTGATAATTTTCTGGAACATTAAATGAAAAATCACCTTTGTAATTATTCATCTCAGGTATTTTGTCACAGCACTGAAACTAATACACCACTTTTAGTAACAAATATTCTATATTGTATAAGTGCAGATGATTATATTTCTTGATAAATATATCTGAAAGATATTCTTCCCTTTAAATTAATTTTGATCATTTTTCATGAAATACAACAACATAAAATAAGATGTGAACATATGCTCAAATATCAAGGCAAATTAATCCTAGCAACTAGATCTTCTTATTGGAGTAATCCGCATATTATACATAAAATGTATGTGAGTAAATTTTTCATGACATTTAAGTAATTAACAGTAACATTTGTTCTATTACACTACCTTGTTGCAAGAAATAAAAAGAGGAAGAATTTCAGCTAATGCCATATTGTGATACATTTGGTCATCTAAAATATCCTGTTCTCAGGACTTGATAGGAAAATATATTTTTCCTCTTTCTGATGGCTCAACAGTATCTTTATTATTGTCCACTAACATGAGACAAAGAAAAAAATAATTTATGATTATTCATCATTCTTTGTTTACTATATCACATATATATTTTTTGATCAATTAAAATGAATAACGATACTATTTACCTTGTTATTGTGATTACGCTTTCTGGTTGCCCATGTTTTCTTTTTATTTCTGGATAAACACATTGTGCCTGGAGAGGAAAGTTTTGAATTGGTTTATTCTTCTTAAGCAGGACCATCAACTTAGGAAACCAAGGCTAGAATTCAATGTAGTGACCAGTAGGCAAGAAGCACTGTTAACTGGCTTGCTATTCCTGGAGTTCTCAGCTACACTTCTTAAACTGCCCAAGCCTACCTAACTGTGGATGCCAACATACACAGGGCCTGAAACATTCCTCACAGGTTCAAGATCAGAAAGTGCAACACAGCCATTCACAGAAGATAAGCTAATGGAGGTGATTACATCAAGGAACTTCTCTTTCTTCAAAATGACTCATTTGGATGAAATTGAAAATGAATTCGCATTATATCCACTGTCTTTATTAAAGAAAATTTAGGTTTAAAAATATTTTGAAGAGAAATATATGTTTATTCTGGTTAGGAAAAAGGGTAAAATTATCCATTTCTTACATATATGCCAATATAAATATTAAGTGGATCAGAGATTTAAGCTGATATAAAAACAAGTACAAAAAGGATACATGGGGATTTCTATACGATCTTGATGTGGCAAAATTTTCTAATTAGAATTCATATATAATAATTGAAGAAGTTAATAAAGTACATACCTATTAAAACTCTTATTAAAATAAGCAAAATTAGACAGCAGCTGCACAATAAATAAGATTGACAATTGACAAATGGGAACTCCTTAAACTCAAAAGCTTCTGTACATCAAAAGAAACAATCAAGGAAGTGAAGAGAAAACCCACAGAGTGGGAGGAAACCTTCACTGCAGATACATATGACAAAGCATTAATTTACAGAGTATACAAGCTACTCAAAAAACAAAGAAGAAAGAAAACAAGTGAATCATTCAAAAGATGGAGCAACGAACTGAATAGAGACTTCACAGAGGAGGAATTAGAGATGGCTGAGAAACATCTTAAAAACTGTTCAACATCACTAATAATTAGGGAAATGCAAATTAAGACCACTCTAAGATATCATCTCACTCCTATAAAACTGGCCAGGATCAAAAAAACAAATGATGCCAAGTTCTGGAGAGGTTGTGGAGAAAGGGGAACACTCATCCATTGCTGGTGGGAATGTAAACTTGGAAAGTGGGAAAGCCACTATGGAAAGCAGTGTGGAGAACCCTTTGAAGACTCAAAATGAGCTTGCCATTTGATCCAGTCATACCATTCCTGGGTATATACCCACAAGACTCATCTTACTGCAGAAATACATGCACAGCTATATTTATTGCAGCTCTGTTTACAATAGCAAAAAGCTGGAACCATCCCAAATGCCCTTCAACTGACGAGTGGATAGAGAAAATGTGGTACATGTACACAATGGAGTTCTATGCATCAGTAAAGAAAGACAACATCATGAACTTTGCAGGTACATGGATGGAGCTAGAAGATACGTTGTTAAGCGAAGTAACACAGTCCCAGAAAGACAAACGACAAATGGTATCCCTCATCTGTGGATGCTAGCATCAATAATCCAGTTGTAAATATTTCTTGTGGAGAAGGATGCATATTAAAAGAACAACAACAGAAAGACTGGATCAGAAAACTGACTGAAATGGTGAATTGGGAGGGGTGGGAGGGTCGGGAGAGGGACACGGGTCTATATTCAATTAATGTGTACTTAATTGACATGAGTTCAACAAGTATCCAATTTAGCCCAAACTCCATCTACAAATTTCATGGTATTTTAGGACTTAGTAAAACTAAAAAAGTCAATATTAAACAACATTGGTTTAAAGGTTTTAATAAAAACAGTAATACATCTACGTTAATTGGAAATATGAATTGTTGTTTTCCACATCTGTTTTACTTAAAATCTATATAACAATAACTTTGGGATTAACAAATGTTCTTTATAATTTTTGTGTTATACAGTATCATCTTGTAACATTCTCTTTTACCTGTAGGGTAATTTAACTTAAGGAATTAAATTTGCTTCCCAAATTAACAACATACAGTCACCCAAAACAGCTTGGATAAATTAATGAAATTTACACCTTGATTTCTGCCTATAGGTATCTGTACTACAACTGCCTTTTTGAGACTTATGGGTAAAAATAAAAACCTAAAATAAAAAAGGGGGGATAGAGTTATATATTAAACCTTTTTCTCAAAAACTTTCAATTTAATCTTATAACTAACTATGGGAAAAAATTTGTATGTCCCCACAGGTCAAAACGTCACCAACTTAACGGCTGAGAAAGAAAATATACAGCCTTGCATTTTGTAGGATGTACCAAGAAATACCAGCAGAGTAATTGGCCATTCTTAACATTAAAAGGAAGAAAAGCCTCAGACTGCTATGGGCATCAAACATCTCTGTGGATCATATTTGTAACAACTATTTATAATGAGTTTTAATGAACCTTACCTTCTAGGTGCCACACAGTTTTAATATGAGAGACTTTCTTAACTCTTTTTCATAGAACAAAGAAAAACATGGTGGTAATGAAGTCATTCCCTAACTGTAAATTAGAACTGACTGTTATAGAGGTAATGTCTTATAAAACCAATAAAACTGTTTTCTTTAATTGACTAATAGACATAGGAACTGTGAAAAGGATTATTCTGTATTCAGAACCAAATATAATATTAAAGTCTCTTTAAGCTGTGCATATAAGCAAAATATATTAATACAGGAGAGCACTGATATCAGCAACGGATTATTCTGCCAAGGAGATGTTGGCCAGGGGATCCAAGCCCACCCCCAAAAGGTAAAGGCTTTTTGCCTATAAACTGGGATACCTGCAAGAAGAGAGGCAGTAAGGCCCTGCTGTCGAAGACCTGATGTAAGCATGGGATAGTTATATTGAGACTACACTTGCAAGTGTACAGTTGGTCTCTGGAATACCATAGAGTGTTACCAAAGGCCACTAAACCAATAAAGCAAATATTGGTCTCCTTGAGTCAAACAAGTCTCCTCCATCAGCATAAGCTACACCTCACCTGCCTGGAAACACTGTGCAGCAGTGGCAGCCATATGTCTGTATATCCCAAATCTAATTGGCTATTAGCTCTCTCCTTGGAGGAATAACTCATGGCTGATGCCACAAGCTTACATCCTTTAGTGGTTAGAAGATATTATAAGCCAAAGTAAGACCTTGTCATCTTTTACAGGTTTAAAATATTAGCCTTAGTATATTTCCAATCCATGAGCATAGGAAGTTTTTCCATCTTTTGATGTCATCTTCAATCTCCTTCCGGGGTTTAGAATTTTTTTGTAGAGATCTTTCATCTCTTTGTTTAGGTTTGTCCCCAGATATTTTATATGTAATGCACTTCAACTGATGAGTGGATAACAAAATTGTGGTAATCTATGCAATGTAGTTCTATGCAACGGTAAAGAAAGATGGCATCATGATCTTCACAGGTAAATGGATGGAACTTGAAGCCATGATGCTAAGTGAAGTAACACAGTCCCAAAGCAACAAATGGAATATTTTCCCTCATTTGTGTATGGTAGTACCAAATCCCCCAATTGAAATGCAAGCTGAGGAATGTTATAGTTATATTTCTTTCTATCTGAAAGCAACTGTGATATTATAATGTGAATCCCATAATGACCCAAGAATTAACTTACCACTTACTTTCAGACATGGATATAGATATTAGAGTAATATAAAATTAAAGGGAAATGTGAACTCCTAAATATATATCAGAGTTAACATACAGTTTATTCCAGAGGACATAATTGTGGTACACATAGGATATTTATATAGGCATATTTTGGAGCAATACAATAGGGAGGGAAACACATCAACATAAGGACTGGGTCGAAGAACAGACTGATATAGTTAAATTCAGCTCAAAACAATAAACCTTTGCAGAGAAAATCTTTAAAAAGACTGAGAGAAAGATGTAGGACACGTATGGCAGAATGCATGATCTGGGATGGGCTGGAGGGGGAAAGGAAAGGGAATGTGTCTAAATTGAACTGAAGAATCATGTCTGAAATACACAAAACATCAATATAATATTATAAAAATATTATCCTTAAAATGGCAAGGCCATCTTTTGCAAAGGAAAATGCTAAGTTCAAAGTAAGACTTGAATAGTAAAGCCAACTAGATCAAAAGAAGCTCAGTGAAAAGCATATCTTCTTGGCAGCTCATTAAGCTGCCTTCTCACAGAGTCACACCATCAGAACCATCCACAGGACACACTTGTGTTAAGGACAAATTTAACACCTCAGCTCTGGGCAAATAATTGGGAAATGATTGTGTAAGTCGTAAATGTGGCCATCTGTTCCTTTTGTCCTTTACCAGGATCTGTCCTCTATTTTGAATATTGGATGAATTCTCTGGGTTCTGCATATATGTCTGGTAACAAGGGCCTAAAAGTAGTTGCTTGATTTACTTGTGTAGTCTTTTCAACTTCCTTTTAATAATCACAAGAATGGAGAATAATGCTCTTTGGCAATAGAGTAAGCCCAGTAGGAGGCTAGATTGAGACCCTGTCTAGAAAAGACCAAAAGAAAGTGTTCAGATAATGCCTATTTTTCAGATATCTGTTTAAGTATCATGTACTGTCATAGCCAAATGAAGAATTTTCCATTTACTCTTGACCCAGCTGTGCTCTTATGATTTTCTAATCATCCTAAAAACAGTCCAAACATAGTACTCATCAAACCTTCCTCCCTCTTATTTCCTAATCTCACAACGAAATGTTGTTGAAGTGGACACTGTATCCATGGTCTCTTTCCTCCTCCTCTTCATCTTTGATTTACTATGGTGATATTAAGAATCTTCATGGTTGTTAGCCTTAGCCTTTAACGGCCACGCTATCCCTCAGTTCTAAAGTGAGAATATCTTATATACATCTTTAGTCATGATGAACGTGTTGAAGCCTGCAAGTGTGCAAACTATGTGTTGATCCTCTAGTAATTATGTTTGCATTCTACAGGGCTCCTTCCTATCTTTTCTTTTCTTGGTATATGAATTATGCTAGATTGTTGGCAGCCTGTCACACTGCTAACAGTGTGGCTCTACGTCGCGCCTTAAAGTTGGCGCCGACTTCCTGAGATGGCTAGAGAACAACAACTAGCCACCTTTTCCGCATGTAGCCACCTCTTCCGCACTAGGGCAAAACTGTGCATGACTACTGCTCTCTAAATTCGCGCCTTTAACATGCAAATGAGGCATCGAGTCAGCGCACCTATCCAGAGCATGCATGAACCCTCTGGACTGCTATATAAGCAGTGCCTCTTCCCCATTTCGGGGTTCTTCTCACAAGAGAGCTGTACACAATAAAGTTTGCTGCAGAAGAAAAAAAAAAAAAGAATCTTCATGGCGATGCTGTAGCTGGCTGCTCTGGATACAGGTGGCTCAAGGCTGTCTCTGTGGTTGCTGGAGTTGCTGCATTGGTGGCGCTTGTGGAGGTGGTGGCTAGCGGTGATGTTGACATTGTGTTGTTATTCCTGCCAAAGGTAATGGCGGTGAAGTCCCAGACCCCATCTCCTAAGTAGCCAGAGTGCCACCTCAGAGAGCCCACTCCGAGGCCTTCCCTCCTTCTGCCTTGCCAGGTGTTCCTCGGTGGCCACCTGGGAGCCAGACCCACAACAAGGGTTCACAGGCCTGGGATGGAGGATTTTGATGAGATCTGTGAGGAGGAGGAAGACAAGGAGCGGGCCCTGGAGGAGCAACTGCTCAAGTACTCACCCAACCTTGTGGTGGTCCATGGCTCCGGTCACATCACTGTATTTGGACTGAGCAACAGATTTGAATCAGAATTCCCTTCTTCATTAAGTGGAAAAGTAGCTCCTGAAGAATTTGAAAGCCAGCATCAACAGAGCTAACAGCTGTCTTAAGAAGAATTTTCCTGTTACTATCCACTGGCTGATCTGTGGTTCCTTTTGTTGCTGCTGCATGTTAGGTTGCAGTATGTGGCCAGTAATTTGCCTCAGTAGAAGAACATGAAGATTGACTGAGAAGTTATTAGAATGGGAAAACAATAGGTTATACCACAAGCTGTGCTTGATCTGGAGACTGAGTAAAAGGAAATGTGAAATGAATAACATGTGGAATAAGTCATCCTGATGTAATTTTTTACCAAAGACACCAATTTTTTACCAGATTGGCATTTGCTTTATTAATAGAGACTCTTGGAGTATGCTGTCTTTTCAAAGGTGCCTTGCTTGGTGCTCTTCTGGTGGTGACATGACACTGATTCAACAGAATCAGGTGGGGATTTTTTGTTTGGTTTGGTTTGGTTTTTAAATAACCATATGTTCTATGTGTGCGTATTTGTCAGACTTTGCAAGTTATTTCACACAGATGTTTAATACTTAAGTTATTTGTGTTCTTCTCTGTTACGTATCCTGATTTTCAAGGATTACATTTTGTATTCTCAAAAAAAAAATACATTTGAACTTAGCATAAAAAGTGGTCAGCCTTTTTTATTTTATCACCAAAATACATACAAATCCTTTATTTATAAATTCTTTAACATAGAAAAAACATATTTTCTCTCTATTCTAGCAAACACACTTTTGTATTATTTTTTCTTCCCTTTAAAATTTACCATAGTCATTACTTTAAAACAAGTTGTAATAGATCTTTGGACCTGAAATTACCTTTCTCATACAGTTCCTAATAACTCTGCTTAGAGCAGATACATCTGTTAAAAGTTATGAAGAAATATTAAAAAGCTTTGAAATTTTTTCTATATTCAAGTGGTAAGAAATAAATTAGTTTTACTAGATTAATCAGTGAATGGTCTGCGTGTGTCTAATGATCTAGAGCAGAGCACAGGTTCACCATAGAGTAGCATCACTCTGTGCTCATTTTCAATCAGGATGATAATAATAACAGCCTTACTTGAGATATTTTTATTATTTATCAAATCTTGCATACAAAAGAATGGAATTACCCCTTTAAAAATTTTTATTATTTGTTTATTTTTAACGGATTCTACAATATAATAACACAGTTGTTTTCAGATAACATGGATGTTACTCAGTTTGCCGTACAATTAGGTAATCGGTGCATTCTGCAAGTATCTATGTCCAAATTTTGAACAACCCAAGGTTCCCATAATCCAGTTGGTGATGCTTGTATGCACAGGCATGTTGATTAATCCTAGCCAACATCTCCTAGGCAGAATAATTCATTGCTGATGTCACAGCTTTCCTGTACTAATATATTTTGCTTAATTACACAGCTTATAAAGACTTTACTATTGAATTTGGCTCTAGATAGAGAATTATCCGTTCACAGTTCCTATGCCTATCAGTCAATTTAAATAAAGGTAGTTATAACTGTTTTATAAGAAATTACCACTATAACAGTTGGCTCTAATTTAAGTCAGTACCATCATGTTTTACTTTTTCCTATAAAGGGGAGAGGTAGGAAGGTTTCTCAGCATCTGGAAGGTAAACTTCGTTAGGGCCCATTATAAACTGTTAACCCCAATAGTATTCAGAGAGATGCTCAGTGTCTGTAACTCAGGCAGTCTGAGGTTCCTCTTTCTTTAATGTTCAGATGGGTCAGCCTCTCTGATGGCATTTCCCAGTCCACCCTGCACAGCCAAAAGTTGTACGTTTTCAGGCATTTAGATTGGTGATTTTTACCTGTGGGAACATACAATTCTCCTCCCATTGTTAAGTTCAAGATCTCAAAAATTGAAAATTTATCAATAGGATGGAACACAGAGTTTTCCATTTGTATCCCAGAAAGGATACTACCCCACCTCCCACCTCTCTCTTTTTGTTTTTTAAAACTTTTATGTTTTGACCTATAGATGCCTAAGTTGTATTACACATATGCATAAACAGGAGCAAAGGCATAATTTTTCATTAAATTTACCCAAATTTTTTCTCATTGACTGTATGCTACTAATTTGGGAAGTAAATTTAAGTTTAATTCCTATAAATTGTCCTACAAGTAAAAGAAAGTGTGACAATGTGATGTTGTATAATTCAGAAAAATATAGAGACCATTTGTATACCTTAACCCCAACGTTACTGTTGGAAGTTTAATACAAATTATAAATAAAACAATTAACATTTTATATTCCCAATTCACTCAAATGTATTACCATTTTCACCAAAACCTACAACCAAATTGAACTAATCTAAACATTTCACTAAGCCTTAAAATATCCTATAATATGTGGATAAAGCTTGGGCAGAGTTGAGTACCTGCCAAATAAATTTTACCCAATGTACACTTTACTCTTTAAAGCTATATGACTGGACTATGACTTCAGATAAAACAAGTCCATTAACTTATATGGTTTATTTTTTTATTTCTGTATAAATCTCTACTGAAATACCTCTCTATATAAATATATGTTATTTTTAAGTATACCCTTTTAAACTGCAAGCATTTGTGCCCCAACCCACACAGCCCAAGGCTCCCACCATCCAGCTGGAGGGGCTTGAATGTTCAATCAAGTTGATCAAATAAGTGTCCAGACTATATTGTCATAGTTTTACCGTTCACCCCAATAGCAGCCCTTACATTCTATGACTCCCCCTTTTCCACAGACTGTTCCTTAGGCTTAGAAAAGGGGCACAGGTGGACGAGAAGGAGAACAGTCTACTTTGTCTGGAGATGTCATTTTCGACTCTGATCAATTCTGGCTGTTTCCTTTCATGGGCTGACCATTTGTCCAGGGATAACCTTTCAATCCTGTTAATGAAGCACAAGCAATTAGATATATAGGTATTTAAACATTGCTAATTACTATGGTAGGTTACTTTGGTATAGACACAGATGTTTGGATGGTGTGTTTATCCATGGATTACTTTTTTCCTGTGAAAGATGACAGGTCTTCCTGTGGCATATAACATCTCCTAATCACTAGAGGGTATAAGTTTGTGGCAACAAACATGAGTTATTCCTGCAAGGAGAGAGCTAATAGCCAAATATATTTGGGATATACAGACATATGGCTGCCACTGCTGCACAGTATCTCCAAGCAGGTGAGGGGTAGATGATGTTGGTGGAGGAGTTTTGTTTGACTCAAGGAGACCAAAATTTGTTTATTGGTTCAGTGGCCTTTGATAACACTCTGATATTCCAGAGACCAACTGTATACTTGCAAGTGTTGTCTCAATACAACATTCCCATGCTTACATCAGGTCACTGACAGCAGGACAGGCCTTACCACCTCTCTTCTTGTAGGAATCCCAGTTTACAGGCAAGAAGCCTTTACCTTTTTTTTGGGGGGGGGGACTTTGATCCCCTGACCAACATCTCCTTGGCAGAATAATCCATTGCTGCTATCAGTACTCTCCTGTATTAATATATTTTGCTTACATGTACCACTTAAAGAGACTTTAGTATTATATTTGGTTCAGAATAGAGAATAATCCTTTTTACAGTTCCTATGTCTATTAGTCAATTAAAGAAAACAGTTTTACCAGTTTTATAAGAGATTACTTCTATAATGGTCAGCTCTAATTTACAGTTAGAGGATGAATTCATTACCACCATGTTTTTCTTTGTTCTATGAAAAAGAGGTAAGGAGGTCTCTCCTATTGAAACTGTGCTGCACCTAGAAGGTAAGGTTCAATAGGACTCACTACAAACAGTTGTTAGACCTATGGTCCTCAGAGATGTTTGATGCCTGTAGCAGTCTGAGGCTTTTCTTCCTTTTAATGTTAAGATGGGCTAGCTTCTCTGCTGGTATTTCTTGGTACAACCTACACGATGGAAGGCTGTAACCTTTCTTTCTCAGCCGTTGAGTTGGTGACATTTTGAACTGTGGGAACATACAAATCTTTTCCCATAGTTAGTTTTAAGATTAAATTGAACGTATTTGACAAAAAGGATTAATATACAACTGTATCCCCCCTTTTTTATTTTAGTTTTTTTTGACCCATGAGTCCCAAATAGGTAGTTGTAGTACACATATGTATAGGAAGGAATCAATGTATAAATTTCATTAAATTTGTCCATGCTTTTTTTGTGTGACTATATGTTGTTAATTTGGGAAGCAAACTTAATTTCTTAAGTTAAATTATCCTACAGGTAAAAGAGAATGTTACACAATGATACTGTTTAACAAAAAAAGTAGAGAACATTTGTATATGTTAATCCCAAATTTATTGTTATATAAATTTTAAGTAAAATACCATGTAATTTTAAGTTAAAAGTACATTAATAGAATATAGACCCATGTCCCTCTCCCTCCCCTCCCACCCCTCCTAGTTCACCATTTCAGTCAGATTTCTGATGCAGTGTTTCTGTTGTTGTTCTTTTAATATGCATGCCTCTCCACAAGAAATATTAACAACTGGGTTATTGATGAGAAACCATTTGTTGTTTGTTTTTCTGGTACCGTGTTACTTCACTTAATATAATATCCTCCAGTTCCATCCATTTATCTGAAAAGTTCATGATGTCATCTTTCTTTACTGCTGCATAGAATTCCATTGTGTATATGTACCATATTTTCTCTATCCACTCGTCAGTTGAGGGGCATTTGGGTTGATTCCAGCTTTTTGCTATTGTGAACAATGCTGCAATAAATATAGCTGTGCATGGGGTATGACTGGTTCATATGGCAAGCTCATTTTGAGTCTTCAAAGGGTTCTCCACACTGCTTCCCATGGGTTGACAGCTTATCCAGTGATACCTTTTTAGTCATACTAACAAAGCACAAACAATTGGATGTACAGACATTTAAGCAGTACTAATTATTATGGCAAGCAAAGCTGTGAGCATAGACACAGATGCTTGGATGGTGTGCTAATCTGCAAACTGTGGTTTCTCTATAAAGGGTGACAAGTTCTTATTGTAGCTTATGACCTCTCCTAACCACTAGAGGACATAAGCTTGTGGCATCCGCTGTGAGTTATTCCTCCAAGGAGAGAGTTAATAGCCAATTAGGTTTGGGATATATATAGACACTTGGCTGCCACTGTTGCACAGTATCTCCGGGCTGTTGAGGTGTAGCTGATACTGACGGAGGAGTCTTGCTTGTCTCAGGGAGACCAATATTTTGCTGTATTGCTTTAGTGGCCTTTGGTAATGCTCTCTGGCATTTCAGAGGCCAGTTGTACGCTAGCAAGTGACGTCTCATAACATTTTTTTCATGCTCACACCAGGTCTTCGACAACAGGGACTTACTGCCTTTCTCCTTGCATATATCCCACTTATAGGTAAAAGGCCTTTATAATTTGGGGGGGGGGGGGTTTGAATCCCCTAGCCAACATCTCCTAGGCAGAATAATTCATTGCTGATGTCAGAGCTTTCCTGTAGTAGTATATTATGCTTAATTACACAGCTTATAAACACTTTACTATTGAATTTGGCTCTAGATAGAGAATTATCCTTTCACAGTTCCTATGCCTATCAGTCAATTAAAAAAGGGTAGTTATACCTATTTTATAGGAAATTACCACTGTAACAATTGGCTCTAATTTACAGTTAGGCAATGATTTCATTACCATCATGTTTTTCTTTTTCCTATAAAGGGGAGGGGTAGGAAGGTTTCTCAGTATCTGGAAGGTAAACTTCGTTAGGGTCCATTATAAACAGTTAACCCCAATAGTATTCAGGGAGATGCTCAGTGTTTGTGACTCAGGCAGTCTGAGGTTCCTCTTTCTTTAATGTTCAGATGGGTCAGCCTCTCTGATCATTTGTTTTCTTGATCCTGGCCAGGTGATATCTTAGAGTGGTCTTAATTTGCATTTCCCTAATTATTAGTGATGTTGAACAATTTTTAACATGTTTCTCAGCCATCTCTAGTTCCTCCTCTGTGAAGCCTGTATTCAGTTCTTTGCTCTATCTTTTGAGTGATTCATTTGTTTTCTTTCTTCTTTCTTTTTTGAGTAGTTTGTATACTCTGTAAATTAATGCTTTGTCAGATGTATCTGCAGGAAGCCTTCCTCCCACTCAGTGGGTTTTCTCTTCACTTCCTTTACTGTTTCTTTTGATGTACAGAAGCTTTTGAGTTTAACGAGGTCTGATTTGTCAATTGTCAATCTTATTTCTTGTGCAGCTGCTGTCTGACTTAGGAAGTATTTTGCTACGCCTCTGTCTTGTAGTCTGCTTCCAAGTTTTTCTTCTATTATGTCCAGAGTTTTGGGGTTCACATTGAGATCTTTAATCCATCTGGAATTGACTTTTGTGCAGGGCGAGAGGTAGGGGTTTAGTTTCATTATTCTACAAGTGATGATCCAGTTTTGCCAACACCACTTGCTGAAGATGCTATCATTTCTCCATTGTGTCTTCTTGGCCCCTTTATCAAAAATGAAGTGGCTGAAATTGTACGTGCTCAGGTTTGGAACTTCAGTTTTATTCCATTGGTCAACTGGTCGGTTTTTGTGCCAATAGCATGCTGTTTTTATGACTATAGCCCTGTAGCATAGTTTTAAGTCTGGTACAGAGATCCCCCCTGTATTTGCTCTTTTCTCTCAGGGTTGCTTTGGCTATTCGGGGTCTTTTGTTTTTCCAAATTAAATTGATGATTTTTTTCCAAACCAGTGAAGAAGCTCTTGGGGATTTTGATTGGGATTACATTAAATCTGTATATGAGTTTAGATATAATGGACATTTTTACTATATTTATTTTCCCAGTCTATGAGCATAGGAGGTTTGTCCATCTTCTGATGTCTTCTTCATCCTTCTTAAGAGGTTTAACATTTTTGTTGTAGAGATCCTTGGTGTCTTTGGTTAGGTTTGTTCCTAGGTATTTTATTAGTTTTGAGGCTATTGTGAGTGGGAAGGTCTCCTTGTATTCCTTCTTCAGTTGCTTATTGTTGTTGTTGAGAAAGGCTACTGATTTTTCTAGATTTATTTTGTATCCTGCCACTTTACTGAAGTTTTTAATCATTTCTAGGAGTTTCCCGGTGGAGTTTTTAGCCTCCCTTAAGTAGACATTCATATCATCAGCAAAAATAGATAGCTTGACTTCCTCTTTTCTGATTAGAACTCCTTTAATTTTCTTTTCTTGCCTTACTGCCCTATCAAGGGTTTCAAGCACTATATTGAAAAGGTTTGGTGACAGGGGTCAGCATTACCTAGTTCCTACCTTTACGGGGAATGCTTCTGTAGTTTTCCCATTAAGGATGATATTGGCTGTGTGTTTCCTGTATATGGCTTTGATTACATTAAGGAATAATCCCTCCAATCCAATTCCCCCTAGGACTTTAAACATGAAGGGATGCTTCTTTTTGTATTTGTTGAGTTTTTCCCTGTGTCCCAGTATATGGTCTATTTTGGAGAATGTTCTGTGAGGTGCTGAGTAGAAAGTGTATTCTCTGGTGTTTGGGTGAAATATTCGATAGATGTCTGTGAAGTCCATTTGGTGTACTGTATCATTCAGTTCAGATGTCTCTCTGTTTATCCTTTGTCCTGTTGATCTGTCTAAAGGGCTTAGTGGTGTATTGAAGCCCCCTAGTATTAGTGTGCTGGGGTTAATTTGAGCCTTGAGATCCTGAAGAATTGTCTTTACAAAGTTTGGTGCGCTGGTATTTGGTGCGTATATATTCATGATTGTGAGTTCTTCATCGTTAATTGTTCCTTTAAGAAAGATGTAATGGCCTTTTTGTCTCTTTTGATTTTTTTGCTTTGAAGTCTATTTTGTCTCATATTAGAATAGCAACACCTGCTTTCTTTTCAGTACCATTTGGTTGGAATATTTTCTTCCATCCCTTCACCTTAAGTTGGTGCCTATCCTTGAAATTGAGATGGGTTTCTTGTAGACAGCACACATATTTTTTTTCCTAATCCATTCTCCCAGTCTATGCCTTTTGATTGGGGAGTTCAGCCCATTAACATTTAATGTTATAATTGAAAGATGAATGTTGCTTCCTTTCACCTTATTATCCATTTGGACTTTTAGTCTCTTATTCTACTCCTATGGTTATGTTTTTATTAGTTTCTTTTCCCAGTTGCTCTGTGTTATCTTCCAGATCTGATATTCTTTGTTCCGCTTCCTCCATTCTATTTCTGAGGCTTTTTCCTTTCCTTTCTTCTTGATTGGATGAGTGTTCTGTTTTCTTTTTCATTTCATCCTGTGATATCTTTATTATTTTATTATATTATCCATTATTATATTATCCATTTCCTTTTTGAGTTTCTCAATATCTTCTTGCTGCTCCTTACTTCGTTGGTTGGCTTCCTTTTTCAGTGTTTCTACTTCCTTAAGGTGTTTGCTTTTTCTCTCTCTAGTTCTTTCTGGAGTTTGTCAATCCCTTCCTTTAGTTCTTTTTCGAAGTTTGTCATTGTATCCCTCTAAGCGCTTTTTGAGTTTTTCATTCTTTCTCTTTAGATCTCTGAATTCTTCTTTATTTTCTTTAATTTTTCTGCATAGGTTTGCAATTATTCCTCTAAGGTCTGTTTCTGGGGTCACTTCCAGGGGGATCCCATTGTAGCTATCTCCTACAGGGTTGGTGGAGCTTGGTGTGGAATTATCCTGCACCTTTCCCATGTTGTCCCTTCGTCATTTCCCTGGCATATGGGTTTCCCTTTTGTGATTCAAATCACAAATGCCCTTTCACTGTGTTGAAGGCTGAAACCTTGTTTTGTTTTGCTTGCCTCCTTCCAATGCTTTTGTTTTTTGTTCCCCCCCTCCTTGTTTATTGAGTGCTGACTTGTCTAGGTTTCAGCCTTTCACTTTTGTTTATATATTGGATATTGGAAGTCTAAGTCACTCTTCCTTTCCTGTTTTGAGAGTTCTAAAAATATCCACTGGATACTCTCTCCTAAATTCCAGTTGTTGGCAGGTGGGGGGTTGGAGATGCCTGGCTTAGCCCATGCCCTGGTACCTGCCTGGAACAATGCCAGGCTGCTCCAGGTGATTCTAGCAGGTCCGGACCCTGAGCTCCCAACACACGGCCTCACTATGGAGCCCGAGCCAGACCCAAACTCAGGACCACTTCTGGCTGCAAAGGGGGAAGGGCGACCTGCTGGGCTTAGGGCTCTGATCTAGGCCCACCAGCCACCAGTCCCTCTGCCACAAACCAGCAAATCAATTGTCCAGCACCCCAAGGGTCAATCTGTCCTAAGCTTTTAGGTTTCTGGAGCAGTGCTGTGCTTCTCCAGGTGATCCTAGCAGGTCCAGAACCTGAGCCACCAACACACATCCTCACTATGGCACCCAAGCCAGACCCAAACCCAGGACCGCTTCCAGCTGCAAGAGGGGAAGGGTGACCAGCCAGGCTTAGGGCTATAATCTAAGCCTGCCAGCCACCAGTCCCTCTGCCTCAAACCAGCAGTCAATTGTCCAGCACTCCGAGAGTCAATCTGTCCTAAATTTTACCAGCCTGGAGCAGTGCCGGGCTGCTCCAGGTGATCCTAGGAGGTCCAGAACCCGAGCCTCCACCACATCACCCTTTCAAAATTTTTTAAGAAAAATGTCTCTCAAACTAAGGTAAATTGTTTAATGGATATGTAGTCCTGAAAAATTTTGGAAAGAAAGCAAATGTTCTAGAATTTTAAAATAAGCTGATGTTTAGTACCCCATTAGTATACAGAATAGATGATTACTAATAAATGGAGAACATAGTTAATACTGTTTTTAACCTACTCATTCACTCTTGGTCTGATTATATGCACTTTTTCAATTAAAATGTGATATTTAAGTTCAAAATAGATTAGCTTGTTACTTTAAAATATATACGTACATTTATAGGCAAAAGGCCTTTATAATTTGCCTATAAATGTACGTATATATTTTAAAGTAACAAGCTAATCTATTTTGAACTTAAATATCACATTTTAATTGAAAAAGTGCATATAATCAGACCAAGAGTGAATGAGTAGGTTAAAAACAGTATTAACTATGTTCTCCGTTTATTAGTAATCATCTATTCTGTATACTAATGGGGTACTAAACATCAGATTATTATATGCAAGGAGAGAAGCAGTAAGTCCCTGTTGTCGAAGACCTGGTGTGAGCATGGGGAATGTTGTGAGACGTCACCTGCTGGCGTACAGCTGACCTCTGAAATGCTAGAGAGCGTTGCCAAAGGCCACTACAGCAATACAGCAAAATATTGGTCTCCCTGAGACAAACAAGACTCCTCTGAAAATATCAGCTACACCTCAACAGCCTGGAGATACAGTGCAACAGTGGCAGCCAAGTGTCTATATTATATCCCAAAACTATTTGGCTATTAGCTCTCTCCTTGGAGGAATAACTCACAGCGGATGCCACAAGCTTATGTCCTCTAGTGGTTAGGCGATGTTATAAGCCACAACAAGAACTTGTCACCTTTATGCAGAAACCACAGTTTGCGGATTAGCATACCATCCAAGCATCTGTGTCTATGCTCACAGCTTAGCTTGACACAATAAGTGGTACTGCTTAAATGCCTGTACATCCAATAGCTTGAGCTTTGTTAGTATGACTGAAAAGGGTATCACTGTGAAAGCTGTCAATCCGTGAAGAGAAACAAACTGAACAGACCAGAGTCCAAAATGACAACTCCAAAGAAATTAGACTGTTTTCTTCTCACCCATTTGTGCCCCTTTCCCAAAGCCTAGGGAACAAACTGCGGAAGAGGAGGCGTGGTAGATTGTAAGGGCTGTGGAGAGATAGGGGTGAATCATGAGACTATAGGAGTATAGTCTGGACACCTGATTGATCAACATGCCTGTGCATGCAAGCTTCTCCAACTGGACTATGGGAACCTTGGGTTGTTCAAAATTTGGACATAGATACTTGCAAAATGCACCAATTACTTGATTGTATGACATACTGAGTAACATCATTGTTGTCTGCAAACAACTGTGTCATTGTATTGTAGAATCTCTTAAAAATAAAAATAAAAAAAAATATATACGTACATATATTTTTTCCTTTGGGTTGTACATATCTCCATGCATTTAAAAACCTTTTAGATTTCTGAATGGCCTACATGTAAGTTTGTTTATTATGACTAAAATTATACATTGTTTAATGTGTGTCAAGAATATGTTACATACAGCTGTGGTATCAAGCAATAATGTGAATAACTTTTGAAATTATATAAACTATGCTTAATAATTTGTATTAAGAATTGGTACCACAACCTTTTTTCCTTGTATTAAACCTTTTTTTTTAAAAAATAGCAATTTCACTCATTTATATACCTGTATTTTTTTTAATATTCCTTTGTACTTCTCTAAAGTACTGTAGTATTTGAAGGTAAGTAGTTAAATGCCAATATCTCATATCCTGTATGGGACATTAGGAGATATCTTAGCATTTAAGACAGTTTTCCCCCAGAACTGGCATTAAAAATGGTTCTTAGCTGCCATGTGGGTGCTTGGAATTGAACCCAGGTCCTCTGCAATAGCAGTTGGTGCATTTAACTGCTGAGCCAACTCTCCAGCCCCAAGGTTTCCTTTTCTTAATCAAAAGACTGAGAAACATGCTGCTTTTGCCATGGAATGAAACCAGGTGGAGATATTTCTATATCTACTCTATCCAATATCTATAGTTGAATTATATCAGTTGTTTTTGTTGTCTCCTATAATCTATTTATCAAATGGAGCATAAATGATTGTTTTTTCAAAGTTAATGTAGAAACGTATATTTTATTTATGTATATGTTTAAAAGTATGTGCACAGGAGTGGAAATCCCTTTGAAATTCAGAAGTTATAGATGCATTCCCTGGATCTTGATTGATGGGCATTTTTGATGGCCCCCCATATAAATGCTAGAAACTGTCCTAGATTTGTCTCCAATATTTTTCCTCACATTTAAGTCCTGTGGCATCATTCCAGCCCTATTCCTCATGTTTTCTATCACTCCTGTGTATAGTTGTACTTATTCCTGAGGTTATTCAAACTTTGTGTTGTTTTACAAGTCTAAATGTGGGCTTTGCATGATGACTGACAAAAATATTTGCTGCCAAGCTTAAACACTTATGTCTAATTCCCTGGACACAAATAGCAGCATTTGTGGAGGAAGGAACTTTGAGTACAAAGCTCCAGTAGCAGAGCATTTGTTGAAAATTGACCCACCTGTCTTGAGTGAACATTGTTTACAGAATTGCCTCCTATTGACTGGGTTGTGGTCAATTTGTGGAGAATTTCCTTGATTATTGAACAATGAGGGAATTTCCAGTCAACTGTGGGTTGTGCCTTCCATTACCAGGTGGTCCTATATCGCATAAGAAATCAGACTGAGAATTTGATTGGGGTCAAGTGCTTAAGCTGTGTGCCTGCATAGTCTGTGTTCCTGCTCCTGCTTCCAGGTTCCTGCTGGGATTTCCAAGCTGGAGAGACCTTAGTGATGAACTGTGAGGTAGGACATATAATCCTTTCCTCTCCAGGTTTTTCCTTTCCAGCTACAGTACAACATTTATAAATTGTCCTCACTAAAATTAATTATTTTCAATATCTCCATTTTTTAATTATAAGGAAATATTATTTTAACTGTCATTAATTTTGATAAGGTTGGTCTAAGAGTGTTTATATTTGCCCAAGATTTATCTACATATCACATGACACTTCAGAATATTAGTAAAAGGATAAGATATACAGAGTTCTTGTTAATTTTCAGACTACTCATGGCTTGTACTGGACTCTCTATTACAGATTATTAATTAAATTGGCATAGACAAGCAGTGAGTTACCTATGACTGCTGAAACATATACTTTATACCTCTCTGTATTATGCAAGTGTTACTTTTGTTATTTCCTTTGACCAAAAATATCATTTAGCTCAAAAGAAACTAGGTTCTACCTTCTTGAACCAGCTACATGCAATCCAGAATGAGACAGTTTTGATGGGTTTGGTAATCCCTATCAGCTTATTTTCTGTACTTAGATACATGATACAAATCCTGCCTTTGTTGGACAGCTATAAATGAGGATATGGTAAAGAAAGAGACTGTTCCTGTTTGTAGTAAATTTTAGTAAATAGTTTACATTTAAAATAAGCCGGAAATTGTTTAATTCTATCCCATGGGCTATGCATGCTTAACCTATGGTGTTAAACCTCTCTTCCATCCAGTGCTATATTAAGATGCTTGGACTTTTGTCCAAGCCTTATCTAAAATATAAAATAATTAAAAATATCAGGCTGAGGGACTTAAGGGATAATTTTGTTCCTTGTCCTCTGAGGTCAACTTAGTTCCACGGGATTATGTAAGGTCTCATCTCTTGGAATGCCCTGCAAATCTGAGTCACCAGTCTTCCTGTGCAGGAAGGTACTAGAGATCCACAAATGGGACTCTAGCCATTGTCCAGTCTACAAGAGAAAGTCTGCTCATGCTTCAAAAACAGAAGCCTCGTCTTGCAAGGCCTGACTGTCTTTGCACGGGTGGAACTATTAAATGAAAACCCAAGATTAGCCAGAGACTCCTCCTCCCCCAAAACTCAACTGACCTCTGTGGACCAGATCCTCAACTTACCTTAAGAAAACAAAATACACTCAGAGCTTCCATTGGGGGATTTTGCCTGACCATCAGAGGCAGATTGTTGCATAATTGAATCACTGTCCTGTTTGGCTGTGGGGGAGGAGATACCCTGGTAGCTGGTATAAAAGTTGGAACTGCCTGTTGCCACTGTGCACAAAGCTTACATCCAGGGATTTTGCTGGACCACCTGAATCCTAGGTAGGGGCCAGGTGCTTCAGCCAATTAGATTGTTGGATAATTGAGTCACTGTAATGTTTGGCTGTGGGGATGGAGGTGCCCTGCTAGCCACTGTTCTCAGAGTTGACATTGGAGATTTTTCTGGACTTCCTGAAGCCCAGGTAGGGGCCAGGTGCTTCAGCCAGTCAGATTGTTGGATAATTGAATCACCCTCTTATTGGGCTGTGGGAGTCGAGGTTCCCTGCTAGGTGGTATAAAAAGGTGGGACTGCCCGTTGCCACTGTGCTCAGAGTTTACACTGCAGGATTTTGATGGACCACATGAAGCCCAGGTAGGGACCAGGCTCATCAGCCAAGAGGATTGCTGGATAATGGAATCACTTTCTTGTTTGGCTGTGGGGGAGGAGGTGCCCTGCTAGCCGGTATAAAAGGTGGGACTGTCTGTTGCCAGTGTGCTGAGACTTCATTGGGGGATATTGCTGCCCCACTTGAGGCACAGAGTACTCCCTCCAACTGGAATTGTGGAGGGAGTGTCCAAGATGGACAATAATAGTGACCAAGTCCTACAAGCAACTTAGAGGATTTGGCTGGCAAGAAAAAGACTGAGCACAGTTCTCATCAGGGTACCAAGTGGGTTGTTACCTACCCAGTTTTTGGAGAACCTCCAGAAGAGAAAGGGAAGAGTGGGTTGGAATTGCAATATATGAACAAAATTGAGAGCCTGAAACCTAGACAAGTTGACACTCCATAAACAAGGAAAAAATAATAAAGGCATCTGAAGCAAGCAAGCAAGGCAACACTTCAACACATTGAAGATGCATTTGAAATTCACATTAGAGTACAAACAAAGAGAAACCAACATGCCAAGGGCACAACGAAGGAACAACATGGGAAAAATGCAGAATAATTACACACCAGGCTCCACCAACCCTGGAGGATTACTATAATGAGGTATATCTAGAAATAACCCAGGACAAAGATCGTAGAAGAACAATTGGAGACAAATTCAAATTATTCAAAGAATATAAAGAACAAGCCAGAGAACTAAGGAGAGAGAATGACAAACAGGACCTAGAGGGAGAGAATGACAAACTCCAGAAGGAAGTGGAGACACTGAGAAGATACCATGCTGAAATAAAAAGGAAACTAAACAGCAAAGCAAAGAGCTACAGGAAGATATTGGGAAGCTACAAAAGGAAGTGGAAATATTTTAAAAAAGTCATGGGAGGAAATGGAAAAGGAAATCGAACACTCATCAAATCAAGAGGAAATGATGTGAAAAAACCTCAGTAGTAGAATGGAAGAAGCAGAAAAGAATCTTGGACATGGAAAAAAACAAAGAACAACTAAAAAGTTCAAGTAAAGATTATGAAAATTTTAAAAATACACAAAAGTGTAACAATCAGGAATTGTGGGACACTATGAAAAGATCAAACCTCCACATCATAGGGTTAGAGGAAGGGGAAGAATCCCAAAAGAATGGTATTGATCAGATTTTCAAAAGAATAATAGATGAAAATTTCCCCAAACTAAAAAAAGACAAACCAATACAAACCGCATAGAACTCCAAACAGACAATATCAGAAAAGAAACTCCCCACACCACATCATAGTTAAAACGCTAGATGCACAAAACAAAGACAAAATTCTGAAAGCCACATGAGAAAAACAACAAATTATATATAAGGGAGAACTATGAAAATTCCACCTGACATTTCAGTGCAAACTATGAAAGCAAGAGGAAAAGTATCCCCAGTTCTAAATGACTATAGATGCCAACCCAGATTACTCTAACCAGCAAAAATGTCGATTATAGTTGAAGGAGAGAGAAAAAAATTTTCCATGATATAAACAAGATGATAAAATACATGTCTGGGAAACCAACCCTCTAGAGAACACTTGAAGCAATTCAAAGGACAGAGGAGAGGAGCAACTATCCCCAGGCACCTAGAAAGAGAAATTAATAAATGCATAACTGAAAAAGTAGAAACCTAGACTGCAAATAGATAAGTTGAAAGGAAGCAACACACACCTCTCAATTATAATATTAAATATTAACGGACTAAACTCCCCAATCAAAAGACATAGACTGGGAGAATGGATTAGGAAACAGAACCCATCCATATGCTATCTACAAGAAAACCATCTCACTCTCAAAGATAGGCATCAACTTAAGATGAAGGGATGGAAAAAATATTCCAAACAAATGGTGCTAAAGAAGAAAGCAGGTGTTGCTATTTTAATATCAGACAAAATAGATCTCAAAGTAAAACTAATCAGAAGAGACAAGGAAGGCCATTACATCTTTATCAAAGGAACAATGAACCATGAAAATTTCACAATCATGAATATATATGCACCAAACTCGGGTGCAATGAACTTTATAAGGATAATTCTCCAGGACCATAAGGCACAAATTCACCCCAGCACACTCATAGTAGGGGACTGCAATACCCCAGTGAGCCCTTTGGACAGGTCAACAGGACAAAGTATAAACAGAGAGACATCTGAATTGAATGATATGATACACCAAATGGACGCCACAGACATCTACCAAATATTCCACCCAAATACTAGTGTATATGCTTTCTATTCAGCACCCAACGGATTATTCTCCAAAATGAACACATGCAAAGACACAGAAAAAACCTAAATACAAAATAATTGAAATAATTATATGCATTCTATCAGACCGCAGTGCAAAAAAGCTCAATGCCACAGTTCACTACCATCTGTTGTTCCTTTAATCATGCATGGAAGCAATCCACATGATATTCTTCCCTTCTAGAACCAGGCTGGCAGTTCTACAGGACTGCAAGCTTCAAGGCTGTCTCCTCCTGCAGGCAGACAGTCTCTAAGCTTAGCTCTGGCAAGGAGGGTGGAAGGGACCACAAGAAAGTTACCAGAGAGAATAAGAGAAAGAAAGACAGAAATGGACTCAGAGAAAGTCTGGGAGACAAAACTCTCTCATTTACTCATGCCAGCAATGTGCTTGTATACCAAGAGTTACTGTGCTCTGGGCAACGAAGTGGAGGGCAGGTGGAATTGAGGGTCAAGCCACCTTGGCACTTACAGGGGGGAGGGGGTTGCAGAACTCCTGTTTGTGGAACCGGTAATCTAGATGAATGACATTTTGCTCAATACCTCTGGTACCAAAACCAGGCAAAGATACAACCAAAAAAGAGAACAATAGACCCATCTCATTAATGAACACAGATGCAAAAATTCTCCACAAAATACTTGCAAACTATATACAGACCCAAATAAAAATGATCATCCATCATGACCAAGTTGGATTCATACCAGAGATGGAGGGATATTTCAACATACTAAAATCAAAAAATATCATAAAACACATAAATGGACTTAAAGACAAAACCCACATGATCATTACAATTGAAGCAGAAAAACCCTTGGTCAAAATGCAGCATCCCTTCATGCTTAAAGTCCTAGAGGGTATTGGATCAGAGGGAGAATTCCTCAATGTTATCAAAGCCATAAACAAGAAATCCACAGCCAACATCATCCTTAATGGAGATAAGTTAGAAGCATTCCCCTTAAAGGTAGGAACTTTGCAAGGCTGCCCCCTTTTGCCACTCCTCTTCAATATAGTGCTTGAAACACTTGCTTGGGCAATAAGGCAATAAAAGTAAATTAAAGTAGTACTAATTGGAAAAGAGGAAATCAAGCTATCCCTTTTGGCAGACAATATGCTAGTTACCTAAGGGTTGCTAAAAACTCCACCAGAAAACTCCTCGAAATTAATAAGAGTTTCACTAAAGTGCCAGGATATGAAATTAACCTAGAAAAATCAGTACCCATTCTTTACACCAGCAAAAAGCAACTGAAAAAAGAATACGAGTAGAACTTCCCACTTTCAATAGTATGAAAAACTATAAAATACCTAGGAACAAACCCAAGCAAAGACACAAAAGATCTCTTCAACAAAAATTTTAAACCCCTGAAGAAGGAAATTGAAGAAGACATTAGAAGTTGAAAAGACCTCCCATGCTCATGGATTGGAAAAATTAATATAGTAAAAATGTCCATATTCAATGCAACCCCAATTAAAATCCCCCAGAGTTTCTTCACAGGGTTGGGAAAAAATTCTTAAATTCATATGGAAAAAAGACCCAGAATAGACGAAGCAACCCTGAATTAAAAGAGCAATACAGGGGGGAATCTCTATACCAGACTTCAAACTATACTACAGGGCTAGAGTCTTAAAAACACTTGGTACTTTGCACAACACGGGTGCACAAACCTACATGCAGACAGTACATTCATACACATACAAAAAGTAAAAAATTTAAAAATTTAAAAATATATATTAAAAAAAACCACTTGGTACGATGTAGACATTTTTACTTTTACTAAGTCCTAAAATACCATGTAATTTGTAGATAGAGTTTGGGCAAATTTGGATACTTGTTAAACTCACATCAATTAAATATACATTAATTGAATATAGACACGTGTCCCTCTCCCACCACTCCCGCCACTCCAGACTCACTATTTCAGTCAGTTTTCTTATGCAGTCTTTCTGTTGTTGTTCTTTCCAATATACATCCCTCCCCACAAGAAATATTTACAACTGGGTTATTGATGCTAGCATCCACAGGTGAGGGATACCATTCGTCGTTTGTTTTTCTGGGACTGTGTTACTTCACATAACATAATATCTTCTAGTTCCATCCATTTACCTGCAAAGTTCATGATGTTGTCTTTCTTTACTGATGCATAGAACTCCATTGTGTACATGTACCACATTTTCTCTATCCACTCGTCAGTTGAGGGTCATATGGGTTGGTTCCAGCTTTTTGCTATTGTGAACAGAGCTGAAAAAATATAGCTGTGCATGTATTTCTGCAGTAAAATGAGTCTTGTGGGTATATACCCAGGAGTGGTATGACTGAGTTAAATGGCAAGCTCATTTTGTGACTCCCAAGGGTTCTCAACATTGCTTTCCATAGTGGCTTTCCCACTTTCCAAGTTTACATTCCCACCAGCAATGGATGAGTGTTCCCCTTTTCCAGCAACCTCTCCAGCACTTGGTATCATTTTTTTTTATCCTAGCCAGTCTTATCAGAGCAAAATGATATCTTAAAGTGGTTTTAATTTGCATTTCCCTAAATATTAGTGACATTGAACCGGTTTTTTAAGATTTTTTACTTTAATTTTATTTATTTCTTTATGTGTATGAATGTACTGTCTGCATGCAGGTTTGTGCACCCATGTCGTGCAATGCCGTGGAGGTCAGAAGATTCCCCTGGAACTGGTGTTCTCCTGGAATTGGAGTTTCAGATGGTTTTTGGCCGCCATGTGGGTGCTGGGGATCGAACCCGGGTCCTCTGTAAGAGTGGTCAGAGCTGTTAACTGCTACGCCATCTCTCTAGCCCTGAACAGTTTTTAAAATGTTTCTCAGCCTTTCATGGGCTGACAGTTTGTCCAGGAATAACCTTTCGATCCTACTAATGAAGCACAAGCAGTTAGATATATAGGTATTTAAAGAGCACTAATAGTTATGGTTGGTTACTTTGGTATAGACACATATGTTTGGATGATATGTTAATCCATGAATTACATTTTTTCCTGTTTAATATGACAGGGTCTTACTGTGGCTTATAACATCTCCTAACCTGGAGAGGATGTAAGCTTGTGGCATCAGCCATGGATTATTCCTCCAAGGAGAGAGCCAATAGCCAATTAGGTTTGGGATATACAGGCATATGGCTGCCTCTGCTGCACAGTATTTCCAGGCAGGCGGGGTGTAGCTGGTGCTGATGATGGAGTCTTGCTTGAAAGGAAACAGCCAGAATTGACCAGATTCCAAGACAACAGCTCCAGAGAGAGTGGACTGTTTTGCTTCTCATCCACCTGTGCCCCTTTCCTAAGCCTAGGGAACAATGTGCGGAAGAGGGGGCGTGGTAGAATGTAAGGGCTGTGATTGGGGTGAATAGTGGAACTACATCAATGTAGTCTGGACACTCATTTGATCAACTTGATTGACCATACAACCCCTCACCCCCTGCTGGATGGTCGGGCTGTGGGGGTTTGGGCACAACAGCCTGCAAATTGTTTTCATATGAAGGATGCTTGTACTCATGGATCATCACTTATAGCTAAAAAATGAAAAAAAAAAACTGAGAGAAAGATGTAGGACAGTTATGGCAAAATGCATGATCTGGGATGGGGTGGGGGTAGAGGGGAAGGGAAAGGGAAATATGCCTGATCTGAATTGGAAAATGATGTATGAAATGCACAAAGCACCAATAAAAAATGTTTCTCAGCCATTTCTACTTCCTCCTCTGTGAAGTCTCTATTCAGTTTTTTGCTCCATCTTTAGAGTGATTCATTGGTTTTCTTTCCTACTTGTTTTTTGAGTAGTTAGTATACTCTGGAAATCAATGCTTTGTCAGATGTATCTGCACTGAAGGTTTCCTCCCACTCTGGGTTTTCTCTTCACTTCCTTTATTGTTTCTTTTGATGTACAGAAGCTTTCGAGTTTAATGAGGTCCCATTTGTCAATTGTCGATCTTATTTATTGAGCTGTCTGATTTAGGAAGACTTTTGCTATGCCTATGTCTTGTAGTCTGCTGCTAAGTTTTTCTTATATAGCCTCTAGAGTTTTGGGTTTCATATTGAGGTCCTTGACCCATCTGGAGTGGACTTTTGTACAGGGTGAGAGGTAGGTGTTTAAATTCATTCTTCTACAGGTGGTGATCCAGTTTTGCCAACACCACTTGCTGAAGATACTGTCTTTCCTCCATGTTGTCTTCTTGGCCCCCCTGTCAGATATGAGATAGCTGAAATTGTATGTGCTCAATTTTGGATCTTCATTTTTGTTTCATTGGTCAACAGGTCTGTTTTTGTGCCAGTACAAGTCTGTTTTTATAACTATATCCCTGTAGTATAGCTTGAAGTCTGGTATAGAGATCCCCCTGTACTGCTCTTTTCACTCACTCAGGGCTGCTTACAGAAAAACATGATGGTAATGAAGTCATTCTCTAACTGTAAATTAGAGCTGACTGTTATAGAGGTAATGTCTTATAAAACCAGCATAACTGTTTTCTTTAATTGACTAATAGACATAGGAACTGTGAAAAGTATAATTTACTATTAAGAGCCAAATATAATACTAAAGTCTTTTTAAGCTGTGCATTTAAACAAAATATATTAATACAAGAGTGCTCTGATATCAGCAATGGATTATTCTGCCAAGGAGATGTTGGCCAGGGGATCCAAGCTCCCTGCCCCCAAGAAAGGTAAAGGCTTCTTGCCTGTAAACTGGGATACTTGCAAGAAGAGAGGCAGTAAGGCCCTGCTGTCAAAGACCTGATGTAAGCATGGGAAAGATGTATTGAGACTGCACTTGCAAGTGTACAGTTGGTCTCTGGAATTCCAGAGAGTGTTACTAAAGACCACTAAACCAATAAAGCAAATATTGGTGTCCTTTAGTCAAGCAAAACTCCTCTTTCAGCATCAGCTACACCTCACCTGCCTGGAAATACTGTGCAGCAGTGGCATCCATATGTCTGTATATCCTAAATTTAATTGGCTATTAGCTCTCTCCTTGGAGGAATAATTCATGGCTGATGCCACAATCTTACATCCTCTAGTAGTTAGGAGATGTTATAAGCCACAGTAAGACCTTGTCATCTTTTACAGAAAAAATATAATTAATGGATTAGCATACCATCCAAACATCTGTGTCTATACCAAAGTAACCTACCATAATAATTAGTACTGTTTAAATATCTATATATCTAATTGCTTGTGCTTCATTAGTAGAATTGAAAGGTTATTCCTGGACAAATTGTCAACCCATGAAAGGAAACAGCCAGAACTGATCAGAGTCCAAAACGACATCACCAGAAAAAGTAGACTGTTTTGCTTCTCATACACCTGTGCCCCTTTTATAAGCCTAGGGAACAATCTGCAGAAGGGGGTGTGNTTAAATACCTATATATCTAATTGCTTGTGCTTCATTAGTAGGATCGAAAGGTTATTCCTGGACAAACTGTCAGCCCATGAAAGGAAACAGCCAGAATTGACCAGATTCCAAGACAACAGCTCCAGAGAGAGTGGACTGTTTTGCTTCTCATCCACCTGTGCCCCTTTCCTAAGCCTAGGGAACAATGTGCGGAAGAGGGGGCGTGGTAGAATGTAAGGGCTGTGATTGGGGTGAATAGTGGAACTACATCAATGTAGTCTGGACACTCATTTGATCAACTTGATTGACCATACAACCCCTCACCCCCTGCTGGATGGTCGGGCTGTGGGGGTTTGGGCACAACAGCCTGCAAATTGTTTTCATATGAAGGATGCTTGTACTCATGGATCATCACTTATAGCTAAAAAATGAAAAAAAAAAACTGAGAGAAAGATGTAGGACAGTTATGGCAAAATGCATGATCTGGGATGGGGTGGGGGTAGAGGGGAAGGGAAAGGGAAATATGCCTGATCTGAATTGGAAAATGATGTATGAAATGCACAAAGCACCAATAAAAAATGTTTCTCAGCCATTTCTACTTCCTCCTCTGTGAAGTCTCTATTCAGTTTTTTGCTCCATCTTTAGAGTGATTCATTGGTTTTCTTTCCTACTTGTTTTTTGAGTAGTTAGTATACTCTGGAAATCAATGCTTTGTCAGATGTATCTGCACTGAAGGTTTCCTCCCACTCTGGGTTTTCTCTTCACTTCCTTTATTGTTTCTTTTGATGTACAGAAGCTTTCGAGTTTAATGAGGTCCCATTTGTCAATTGTCGATCTTATTTATTGAGCTGTCTGATTTAGGAAGACTTTTGCTATGCCTATGTCTTGTAGTCTGCTGCTAAGTTTTTCTTATATAGCCTCTAGAGTTTTGGGTTTCATATTGAGGTCCTTGACCCATCTGGAGTGGACTTTTGTACAGGGTGAGAGGTAGGTGTTTAAATTCATTCTTCTACAGGTGGTGATCCAGTTTTGCCAACACCACTTGCTGAAGATACTGTCTTTCCTCCATGTTGTCTTCTTGGCCCCCCTGTCAGATATGAGATAGCTGAAATTGTATGTGCTCAATTTTGGATCTTCATTTTTGTTTCATTGGTCAACAGGTCTGTTTTTGTGCCAGTACAAGTCTGTTTTTTATAACTATATCCCTGTAGTATAGCTTGAAGTCTGGTATAGAGATCCCCCTGTACTGCTCTTTTCACTCACTCAGGGCTGCTTACAGAAAAACATGATGGTAATGAAGTCATTCTCTAACTGTAAATTAGAGCTGACTGTTATAGAGGTAATGTCTTATAAAACCAGCATAACTGTTTTCTTTAATTGACTAATAGACATAGGAACTGTGAAAAGTATAATTTACTATTAAGAGCCAAATATAATACTAAAGTCTTTTTAAGCTGTGCATTTAAACAAAATATATTAATACAAGAGTGCTCTGATATCAGCAATGGATTATTCTGCCAAGGAGATGTTGGCCAGGGGATCCAAGCTCCCTGCCCCCAAGAAAGGTAAAGGCTTCTTGCCTGTAAACTGGGATACTTGCAAGAAGAGAGGCAGTAAGGCCCTGCTGTCAAAGACCTGATGTAAGCATGGGAAAGATGTATTGAGACTGCACTTGCAAGTGTACAGTTGGTCTCTGGAATTCCAGAGAGTGTTACTAAAGACCACTAAACCAATAAAGCAAATATTGGTGTCCTTTAGTCAAGCAAAACTCCTCTTTCAGCATCAGCTACACCTCACCTGCCTGGAAATACTGTGCAGCAGTGGCATCCATATGTCTGTATATCCTAAATTTAATTGGCTATTAGCTCTCTCCTTGGAGGAATAATTCATGGCTGATGCCACAATCTTACATCCTCTAGTAGTTAGGAGATGTTATAAGCCACAGTAAGACCTTGTCATCTTTTACAGAAAAAATATAATTAATGGATTAGCATACCATCCAAACATCTGTGTCTATACCAAAGTAACCTACCATAATAATTAGTACTGTTTAAATATCTATATATCTAATTGCTTGTGCTTCATTAGTAGAATTGAAAGGTTATTCCTGGACAAATTGTCAACCCATGAAAGGAAACAGCCAGAACTGATCAGAGTCCAAAACGACATCACCAGAAAAAGTAGACTGTTTTGCTTCTCATACACCTGTGCCCCTTTTATAAGCCTAGGGAACAATCTGCAGAAGGGGGTGTGCATGGTAGAATGTAAGGGCTGTGACTGGGTTGAATGGTGAAACTACAAAAATATATATTGTACACTTATTTGATCAACATGATTCTACATACAAGCTCCTCCACCTGGATGGTGGGAGACTTGGGCTGTGTGGGTTTGGGCATAGCTGCTTGGTTTTACCTGAAGGATGCTTGTAATCATAACATTACTTATTGTTAAAAATTAAATAAATAACACTTGGTATTAACACAAAAAGAGACTTGTAATCCAATGGAAAAAAAACTGAAGATCCTAACGTGAGTACATACAATTTCAGCCACTTCATATTTGACAAGGGGGCCAAGAAGACAAAATGGAGAAAAGACAGCATAATCACTAAGTGGTGTTGGCAAAACTGGAACATCACCTGTAAAAGAATGAAATTAAACCCCTACCTCTCGCCCTGTACAAAAGTTAACTCCAAATGGATCATAGACCTCAATGTGAAACTCAAAACTCTGAAGGTTATAGAAGAAAAATTGGCAACAACCTAAAAGACATAGACATAGGAAAATATTTTCTAAATCAGGCAGTAGCTGCACAAGAAATAAGGACGACAATTGACAAATGGGACCTCATTAAACTTAAAAGCTTCTGTACAGCAAAAGAAGGAATCATGGAAGTGATAATAAAACCCACAGACTGGGAGGAAACCTTCACTGCTGATATACCTGACAAAGCATTAATTTCCAGAACTATAATCTACTCAAAAAAGGGAGAAATAAAACAAATGACTCACTCAAAAGATTGAGTAAAGAGCTGAATAAAGACTTCACAAGTGAAGAATTAGAGACAGATGAGAAACATCTTAAAAAGTGTTCAACATAGCTATTAATTAAGGAAATGCAAATTAAAACCACTTTAAGATATCACCTCACTCTGATAAGACTGGCTAGGATCAAGAAAACAAATGATAGCAAATGCTGGAGAAGTGATGTGGAAAGGGGAACACTCATCCACTGCTGGTGGGAATGTAAACTTGTACAACCACTATTGAAAGCAGTGTGGAGAACCCTTACGAGACTCAAAATGAGCTTGCCACTTGATCCAGCCATACCAATCCTGGGTATATACCCACAAGACTCATCCTACCCCAGAGATACATGCACAGCCATGTTTATTTCAGCTCTCTTCACAATAGTGAAGAGCTGGAACCAACCCAAGTGCCCCTCAACTGATGAGTGGATAGAGAAAATGTGGTACATCTACACAATGGATTTCTATGCAGCAGTAAAGAAAGATGACATCATGAACTTTGCAGGTAAATGGATGGAACTAGAAGATATTATGTTGAGTGAAATACCACAGTCCCAGAGAAACAAACAACTAATAGTATCCCTCATCTGTGGATGCTAGCACCATGTACCTATTTGTAAGGCAAACTAAGCTATGTTAATATGTTTCTCTTGATCTGAAAACAACTGTGCTCTTTTATTTTGAATCCCTTAACAGGATATAGAATTAAGCTACCAATTATTTTCAGACTTAGGCAAATTTGGTATATTGGTGGAAGGTTTGTATGCACAGAATCAAAAGAATGAGGGGAAAAAAAACACTAGTATCTCATGATATTGTATCTAACCACAGTATCTATCTTATGATAGTGCTTCTTAGCATTTCTTATACAAGACTGCTTGAGCTTTTGTCCAAACATTTTCTAAAATATTATACAGTAGTTAAAGTACCAGGTTGGTGTAACTTAGCCTTTCTGGATGCTTAATAACCATACTTAAGGCCCATCCCAATTTAGCTGAGGGACTTAAGGGATAAATTTGTTCCTTGCCCTGAGATTTCAGCTAAGTCCTAGGGGACTATGCATGTGGGCATCTTTTGAAATATCCTGCAAATGTCAGTCACCAGTTCTCCTGTGCAGGGAGGTCTTGGAGATCCACTAATGGGACTTCAGCCAGTGTCCAGTCAATGAAGAAGAAAGTCTGCTCATGCTTCAAAAAGGGAAACCTGGGGTATCAGGACCTGACTTTGTCCATAAATGGATGGAACTGGTAAATGAAAAGCCAAAAGGAGCCAGGGGCTCTCTCCCCAAAAAAACCTGAGGACCAGATCTTCAACTGACCTTGAGAAAACAAACCCTTGGTTAATTTGAGCTAACAATGTGGTCTTAAGCACCCAAAAGGAAAGTATAACCGGAAATAAATTATTAGTAAACCCAGAGAAATTTTACTTGGTGTTTAAATCTTGAGATCTTAGTAAAAAGACAAAAAGTAAAAAAGATCACAATTGTTTTGCCTGTCTTACTGACAAGTAAAGCTGCCTTGATGCTACCACTGCTTTTGCAATTCTTCAAAGACATGAGACACAGCTATTCAACCCTCCATTATGGACTAAATACTCATCGCTCTCCAAGAATCATCCAGAACTTTAGTGCCAGATTGGGACTGTTGAGACATCAAGCTTGTGAATTGAGCTACTACTGGGGTTTCAGCCTCATCAGAGTGTTGATTGCCATTGTTGGACTACCCAGGCTGTATCACAGAGACCAATACAGGAGGAGCAAGAGAGGACGTGATGCTTACTGGACCTCATTTGGTGAGCATGGGAAAGGCAAACCCCAGTGTGGAGCACAAGGGCAGGACTGATTGTTGTTTGGGATTTCCAAGGAGGAGACTTCAAACATGACAACTTTCAGCCTAATTTAAAAAAAAAGGAAGAAAGAAATCATAAACTGAAGTTGCTAAAAGATATATGTGACATGCATATATGCATATTTTGGAGTGATGCAGATTGGAAGGAACAAGAATAACAAAAACACCAAAAACAAGTGGGTCAAATGAATGAATGAAGCAGTGAACTTCTACTCAAAACGGTAAATTCCTGCATCAAAAACTTTAAAAGATACTGAGAAAAAGATGAAAAACATGTTTGGCAGAATGCATGAGCACTTGTAGGGTTGGGAGGCAAGAATGGGGAATGGGTGTAGACTTCATTTGAAATTTTGTATGAAATGCACAAAGCTTCAATAAAAATTGGTTTAGCCTTGGTTAATCTGGGCTAACTGTGTGGCCTTAAGCATCGAAAAGGAAAGTATAACCAAATATAAATAATCAGAAAGCCTGAAAAATTGTAGTTCAGGTATAAAATTTCAGATCTTAGTAAAAAAGGCAAAAACGGCAGCCTGGTCTATGTCAAAGTGTGGAAATGTTAAAACCTGTGCCTTCCCCCAACCTCAGAGTGGGGAATCCTGGACAGAATAATCTCCATGGCTCTAGCCAAGAATTGGTCCCCTTAGTAAACTTAGGCCTCATACCTCCTTCTAGAAATACCTTGCAGTGTTATCTGGTGCTTTCGAGACCTTATCCAACAACTCACCTCTACCAGTTTTACTCATTATTGCTTGCTTTCCCTCCAGACAAATATGAACTTATTTCTGCTGACAATGGTTACACCCAGGTGTAAAGCATCTCGCCCTTTTGTGTCATTAACTCCCTCTTCATTTTCCCCTCTTAGCAGGAAGCAGCTCAAAAGAAAAAGTCGCCCACTATCCCTATGACACAAAAGAGTGGAATGTATTGCTGTAGCCCACCTAAGGCAAGGACTTCAGAAGGACAAATAAGGCAAATGTTCTGAGAAACAATTACCCTGGACTGCGTTACTTCAACCCTGGAAATGTTGCTGCAACATCCTGCAATCACACATCACTGGAGACCAGATCCAGTCTTCCATCTCTCTCATGATGTTCCTATTGATACCAGTCACAGGTCTCAGTTTCCCTCAAGATATTTCTACTGATACCATCCACAGTCCCACCTATGCCCATTCCCAATCTCTTTGCTCCCACTTCCTTGAAAACTCACACCCTTGTGTGCCTTGGGATAAAACTGCCATTCTGGGGACATTGTAATGTTGATCATCCTAATTCTGACACAAGCAGGCCAGTGGATATGACTGAATAAAACCTAATTCCTTATCATTAGAGTCCTGACATTTCCTCCTCTCTGTGCCAACACTCCCCTCAAAATGAACCTAACAACTACATCGACATTTCCGAGCTCTCCTGAGAATATGGAAACAGGAGAATTTATGGAACTCTAACTTCATCAATTGGAACTTCTCCACCTATCTCTTTCCTTCAGAACCATATATGGATAATCCTTATTTTGGACCAATTCTAAAAGTCTTATGTCCTGTTATAATATATGTCAAGATTGAAGTGTAAAACCCAGAGTCACATACCCTTAGATGACAAAAATTCTTGGCTTCTGTCATTCATCTATGACTAAATGTACACCTCAACTCCTAGAGAACTAAATGAATCAAATTAAATTTCAATAATAAATTATTTTCCTTATCTGAACTCCTAATTAATTACATGTGTTATTTAATTTGTTCTAGTGTAACCTACCATATAAAAATGCTCATCTGGTATTTTTATTTATTTATTTATTTATTTATTTATTTATTTATTTATTTATTTGTTCTTTTTGAGATAGGGTCTCCCTGTAGCCCCAGCTAGCCTGTAACTCTCTCTGTGAACCAGGCTGGCCTTGAACTCACAAAGATCTGCCTGCCTCTGCCTCCCAAGTGCTAGGATTAAAGGCGTGCACCACCATGCCTGGCTCATCTGGTATTTTTTTGTAAAACCTACCATATATAATATATATAATAATATTATATATACTAGATATATATATAGAGAGAGGAGAGACGAGAGAGAGAGAGAGACGAACAGAGAGACAGAGACAGAGACAGAGACAGAGAGACAGAGAGATTCTCCAATATAAACATGGGTTTTCCTGAATATTATCATCAAAATGTATGTGTTTATGGTTCTATTTTTAATTTCAGTTGAGCTTTAAAATATAATGTGGTCATTCAGTGTATATAAGTAAATTGCTGCATAAAATAAATGGATTCTTCATTACCTTTAAAAAATAAAATAAAATAAAATAAATATAATGTGAAGGCAATTTATTTTAACAACACATAAAATTTCCAAATATAACAACTTCAAAGTTCAAGGAGCATCCAAGCCCTATATCTTACAGCCCAGGATTCTAGGACCATGTGAGCCCCCATTTAAAATACTAGATGCCCGAGTGCACAGAAATCAGATTGGGGGATTTCATTGGACCACCATAAGCACAGAGTACTGGGGCCACTTTTCCTCCCCCAACTGGAATTGTGGTGGCAGTGTCCAAATGGGACCACAATAGTGATTCCGAGGTGCAAGGCAATAAATGAAACTGAAACTGAGACAACTCCAGACCTGCAACACCAAGCCCTACAAACAATCTAGAGGAACTGGCTGGCAGGGAGCAGAGTGAGCACAATGCTCAGTAGGGTGCCAACCTGTTCGTTACCTAACAATTTTTTGGAGAAACTTCAGAACAGAAACGGAATAGGGAGTTAGACTTCCAATATATAGACAAAATTGAAAGCCTGAAACCTAGACAAGTCAACTCTCCATAAACAAGGAGAAAACAATGAATGTATCTGAAGGGAGCAAGCAAAGCAAGCCTTCAACAAACTGAAGAAACATTTGAGATTTGCAGCAGAATGCACACACACACACACACACACACACACACACAATGAAAGATCAACATGGGAAAAGTGCAGAATAATTCCACACCAAACTATTCCAAACCTATAGAAGATTCCTACAATGAGATCTCCCTAGTGATAACCCAGGGCACAGATCTTAGAAGGACAATTGTATACATATTCAAAGAAATCAAAGAATATAAAGAACAAGTCAGAGAACTAGGAAGAGAGAATGAAAACCCCAGGAAGGACCTAGAGGGAGAGAATGAAAAACTTTGGAAATAACTAAAGGTTGAGAATGACTAACTCCAGGAAGAACTAGAGGGACAGAATGAAAAACTCTGGAAGGAAGTGGAAACACTGAAAAGATCCCATGATAAAATGGAAAAGGAAACCAACCAGCAAAGATAAGAGCTACAGAAAGAGATTGAGAAGCTCCAAAAGGAAGTGGAAATACTAAAGACATCACAGAATTAAATGAAAAAGGAGATAAAAAACTCATCCAATCAAAAGAAAAGGATGGGAAAGAGCCTCAGGAGTAGAATGGAGGAAGCAGAAAAAAGAATAACATACCTGGACGATAACACAGCATAAGTAAAAAGCTCAAGTAAAGATTATAAAAATTTTTAAAATACACACGTTTGGAACAACTAGGAAATGTGGGACACTATGAAAGGATAAAATCTCCACATCATAGGGATAGAGGAAGGATAAGAATCCCAAGAGAATGGTATTGATCAGATCTTCAACAGAATAATAAATGAAAATTTCCCCAAACTAAAAATAGACAAATGCATACAAATACAAGAAGCTCATAGAACTCCAAATAGACAAGATCAGAAAATAAACTGCCCATGCCATATCATAGTTAAAATGCTAGATGCACAAAATAAAGACAAAATTCTGAAAGCCACAAGAGGAAAAACAACAAGTTTCTTATAAGGGGAAACCCCTCAGAATTACAGCTGACTTTTCAGTGCAAACTATGAAAGAAAGAAGAATGTGGAGCAAATTATTCCCAGTGCTAAATGAGATGCCAACTCAAATTACTATACCCAGCAAAAATGTCAATTATAGTTGAAGGAGAGAGAAAAATCTTTGATGACATAAACAAGATGATAGAATACATTTCTGGAAAACCAACCCTCCAGAGAATACTTGAATCAATTCAAAGGACAGAGGAGAGGAACAAGCACCTAGAAAGAGAAATTAATAAAAGCATAATTACAGAAGTAGAAAACCAGACCAAAAATGCAAATGGATAATAAGGTGAAACAAAGCAACACGCATCTTTCAATCATACCCTTAAATATAAATGGACTAAACTCCCCAATCAAAAGACATAGACTGGGAGAATGGATTAGGAAACTGAACCCATCTATATGCTGTTTACAAGAAACACATTTCAGTCTCAATGATAGGCACCAACTTAAGTTGAAGGGATGGAAAATAATATTCCAAGCAAAATGGTGCCAAAAACCAAGCAGGCTTTGCTATTATAATATCAGACAAAATAGGCTTCAACATAAAATTAATAAGAAGAGAAAAAGATGACCATTATCTTTATCAAATGAACAATTAACCTTGAAGATTTCACAATCAGGAATATAAGTTCTAAACTCTGGTTCACTGAACTATGTAAAGATAATTCCCCAGGACCTCAATGCACAGATTAACCCCAGCACACTCATAATAGAGGACTTCAATACCCCACTGAGTTCTTTGGACAGGTCAACCGGACAAAGAATAAATAGAGAGACATTGGAACTGAATGATGCAATACACGAAATGGACCTCACAGATATCTACCTAATATTCTACACAAATAACAGAGAATACAGTTTCTAATCAGCACCCCATTGATCATTCTTCAAAATTGACCACATATTGGAACAAAGAAAATCATCAACAAATACAAAAAGATTGTGTCAAGGAAGAAATAAAGAAAGAAATAAAAGAATTCCAGGAACTAAATGACAATGCCAATACAACACAACAAAACCTATGGAATACTTTAAAAGCAGTCCTAAGAGGAAAATATATACCCCTGAGTGCCTAAAAAAGAGAAAGAACAGAAATAAATGATCTAACACTGCAGATAAAAACACTTGAGAGACAGCAACAAATTAATCCTAAATGCAACAGACAGGAAAGAAATAACAACAGAGCAGAAATCAATGAAATTGAAAGAAAGAAAACAAGACAAAAATTATGAATCCAAAATTTTGTTCTTTTAATGAACAAAGCAGATAGACAGACCTCTGGACCAATTAACCAAACTAAAGAGCAATTCCAAATCAATAAAATTCGTGATGAAAGGGGAAATATCTGCTGGGCATGGTGGCGCATAACTTTATTCCTAGCATGAAGGAGGTAGAGACAGGCAGATCTTCGTGAGTTCAAGGCCAGCCTGGTCTACAGAGCGAGTTCCAGAAAAGCTGGGACTAAAGGGAAACCCTGTCTCGAAATTACCTGTGCTGGATAGCTTTAGTGTCAACTTGACACACCTAGGTTGAGGGAGCCTTAATCAGGAAATTGGCTCCATTGTATTGTCTTCTGGCCACATCGGTGGAGTATTGTCTTGATTGTCAAGCAGTGTGGGAGGGCCCAGCCCACAATGAGTGGTGCCACCCTGGGCAGGTTGTTGTATACTGTATAAGAAGGCATGCTGGGCATGAGTTAGGGGAACAAGCCAATAAACAGCATTCCTCCATGGTCTGTGCTTCAGCTCCTGCCTCCAGGTTCCTGCCCTGAGTTCCTGCCTTTGGCTCCCTAAGTGATGAACTGTGGCCCAGGAAATGTAAGCTGAATAAACCCTTTCCTCCCCAAGTTGGTGCTAGTCAGAGTGTTTTGTCACAGCAATGGAAGACAAACTACAACAGAAATTGGTACCAGAAGAGTGGGGTATTGTTGTGATAGACCTGACCTTGGTGTTTTGAGGAAGGATTGTGGAGGTGTTTGGAATTTTGGGCTGGGAATATCACTGAATGCCTAAGGATTGTTGCTGTAGAGCTTGGAACTGTTATGCTGAAAGAGTTGTACAAGATGGAGGCCTGGGTTGTGAAGTTTCTATTTTCGAAGGGAAGCAAAGATCATCAGGGCTGTTTAATATATGGGTTCTGGTCAGCTGGGGCTAACAAGAGACCAGAACCTGAAGTGAAATCTTTGTTGTACTGGGACAATTGATGCTGGTTAGCTGGGGCTGAAAAATCAGCTGTAAGTAACAAGAGACCTTCATCACTGTGGTGAAATCTTCTGAAAAAAATTTCTTCAGGGTCAGCATACAGAAGTCACCTATATGATTCCGGTGCTGAAAGCATGAAGAGGTCACAGAGAGCATCTGAGGCCTGGCACTGTGAGAGGCCAGAAAAGGCCACTGGTCAGAGTGCAGCCTTGGTTGCAGTGAAGACCCCAGGATTCCAGGGTCAGGAAGAGACGCTGAGGTTTTGCATCAGGAGAGGTCAGATGCAACCTCAGTTTCAGTGGTAACTCCAGGTTTTTGGAGATGCTGGGACTGTGGGACAACCACCAAGAGCAGCAGCAGGTGTGGAATGGAGTCAGCCTGGGCCTGCGAGATGAGCTGTGTGTGCCACAGATGGCAGAGTCAGAGAAGGGGAGCTGCTGAAACCCTTTGGAGCCCAGAAGATTGTGAGTCCCATGTGTCCGGCCTTGAGCTACTTGCTGGACATAGGTTTTGTTTGAGTGTGCCTGATTCTTTCCTTTGAAATAAGACAGTACTTGTTTTGGATTTTACAGCAGCCCACAGTTAAGAGACTTTTAATAGATTGTGAACTTTTAAGTGTTTGGACATTTTAAGGATTGTGGGGCTTTTAAGGTTGTACTGTCTTAGGTTGTGATTAATGTTAACTTCATACTTTGGGGATAAGAACTGGAAAGGTGGTGGTTTAATAGTGATGTGTTTTGTGTGTCAAGTTGACAAGGGGTCAATTGTGCTGGATAGCTTTAGTGTCAACTTGACACACCTGGGTTGAGGGAGCCTCAGTTGGAGAATTGGCTCCATTGGGTTTGCCTGTGGCCACATTGGTGGAGTATTATCTTGATTGTTGAGCAGTGTGGGAGTGCCCAGCCCACAATGAGTGGTGCCACCGTGGGCAGGTTGTTGTATACTGTATAAGAAGGCACTCTGGGCATGAGCCAGGGGAGGAAGCCATAAATAACATTCTTCCATGGTCTGTGTTTCAGCTCCTGCCTCCAGGTTCCTGCCCTGAGTTCCTGCCTTGGGCTCCCTAAGTGATGAACTGTGATCCAGGAGATGTAAGTTGAATAAACCCTTTCCTCCCCAAATTGGTGTTGGTCCAAGTGTTTTGTCACAGCAATGGAAGACAAACTACAACAATACCAAAAAGAAAAAAAAAACAAAAGAAAGGGGGAATATCATACCAGAGATGCAGGTATGGTACAACATATGAAATTCAATAAATATTGAGCTGGGTGTGGTCATGCATGCCTCTAATCCCAGCACTCAGGAAGCAGAAGCAGGTGGATCTCTGTGAGTTCAAGGTCAGCCTGGTCTACATAGTTAGTTCCAGTATAGGTGGGGCTACAGGGAGACCCTGTCTCAAAAAAAAGACCAAAAAAAAAAAAAAAAAGAAAAGCAATAATTATAAAACGCATAAATGGACTGAAAGACAAAAAACACAAGATCATCTAATTGATGCAGAAAAACCTTCGACAAAATACAACATCCGTTCATGCTTAAAGTCCTAGAGGGAATTGTACTGGAGGGATCATTCTTCAATTTAATCAAAGCCATATAGAATAAACCCACAGCCAACATCATCCTAAATGGAGAAAAGTCAGAAGCATTCTCCTTGAAGTTAGGAACTCAGCAAGGCTTTCCCCTGTTGCCACTCCTCTTCAATATAGGGCTTGAAACACTTCCTCAGGCAATAAGGCAAGAAAAGGAAATTAAAGGAGTACTAATTGGAAAAGAGGATGTCAACTATCCCTTTTTTCAGATGATATGATAGTTTACAAAAGGCATGCTAAAAAATTTCACCAGAAACTGTCTAGAAACAATTAAGCATTTCAATAAAGTGGAGGGATACAAAATTAACCTAGAAAAATAAGTTGCCTTTCTTTACACAAACAACAAGCAACTCAAAATAGAATACAAGGAGAACTGCCCACTGACAATAGCATCAATAAAACAATAGGAACAAACTTAAACAAAGGCACCAAAGATCTTTACAACAAAAATTATAATCCCTTGAAGAAGAAAATTAAAGAAAACAGCAGAAGATGTAAAGATCTCTTGTGCTCATTGATTGGAAAATTAATATAGTAAAAATGTCCATTCTATTCAAATTAATATATAGATTCAATGCAGCCCCAATTACAATCCCCAATAATCTCTTTACAGACTTGGAAAAAATCCTTAAATTCATATGGGAAAACAAAAGACTCTGAATATCCAAAGCAATCCTGAGTGAAAAGAGCAATAGAGGGGGGAATCTATACACCATACTTCAAACAGTATACTACAGAGCTATAGTCCTAAAAACACTTGGTAATGGCACAAAAATACACCTGTATACCAATGGAACAAAACTAATGATCCAAACATGAGCACATAGAATTTCATCCACTTCATATTTGAAGAGGGGGACAAGAAGACAAAAGGGAAGAAAGGCATCATTTTCAGCAAACGGTGTTGGCAAAACTGGATCACCACTTGTAGAAGAATAAAATTAAACCCCTAGCCCTTGACTTGTACAAAACTCAACTCCTAATGGATCAACAACCTCAATGTGAAACCCAAAACTCTGAAGGTGATAGAAGATAAAGTTGGCATCAACCTCCAGAACATAGGTATCAGAGAAAGATTTCCTAAATCTGACAGCAGTTGTGCAAGGTATAAGGTCAACATTTGACAAGTGGGCCCTCGTTAAACTCAAAAATCTTCTCTAAAGGAAAAGAAACAATCAGGGAATTCAAAAGAACACTGAAAGAGTGGGAGAAAAACTTCACTGCTGATACATCTGACAGAGCCTTAACTTCCAGAATATTTAAACTACTCAAAAACAAAAAAGAAGGAAAACAAATGACTCACTCAAAAGATGGAATAAAGAGCTGAACAGAGACTTCACAAGTGAGGAGTTACAGATGGCTGAGAAACATCTAAAAATGTGTTCAACATCACTAATAATTAAGAAAATGCAAATTAATTCAAACCACTTTAAGATATCACCTCACTCTGATAAGACTGGCTAAGATCAAGGAAACAAATGACACCAAATGCTGGAGAGGTGATGGGGAAAGGGGAGCACTCATCCTTTGCTGGTGGGAATGTAAACTCATACAACCACTATGGAAAACAGTGTGGAGAATGCAAAAGAATCAAAATTAGCTAACCACTTGACCCTGTCATACTCCTCCTGGGTATATACCCACAAGACTCATCCTACCGTAGAGATACATGCAGAGCCATATTTTTGCACCTCTCTTCACAGTAGCAAAACCCAAGTGCCTCTCAACTGATGAGTGGATAGAGAAAATGTGGTACATCTATACAATGGAGTTCTACACAGTGGTAAAGAAATAAGACATCATGAAATTTGCCTGTAAATGGATGGAACGTGTAGATATTATGATAAGTGAACTTACACAATCCCAGAAAAACAAACGATCAAGGGTATCCCTCATCTTTGAGTGCTAGTACCAAGTAATTATTTGTGAGGCAAACTGAGCAATGTTAATGTTGTATTCTTTGTGTTCTGAAAACAAACTCTGCTGTTATATTGTGAATCCTTTAACAGGTTCTAGAATTAACTGTCATTTATTTTACTTTAGAATTATTGGTATACAGGTGGAGGCTATGGATACATATTTTAGAGTAATATAAAATCAAAAGAATGAGAAAAAATGTTTGCCATGACTTTGTGTCTAACCACAGTATTTATTTTATGGGAGTGATTTTTAGTATTTCTGATACAAAGCTGCTTGAGCTTTTGTTCAAACATTTTCTCAAATATTATACAGTAATTAAAAGTATCAGGCTGGTTAACTTAGCATTTCTGGATTCTTTTTCTTTTGGATTTCTGGATTCTTAATGACCATACTTAATGCCCATACCAGTTTGTCCAAGAGACTTAAGGAATAACTTTGTTCCTTGATATCAGAAGTCAACTAAGTCCCAGGGGACCATGCATGGAGGCATCTCTTGAAATGTCTTGAAACTGTGAGTAACCAGTTTTCCTGTGCAAGGAGGTCTTGGAGATCCAATAATAGGAATTAATCCAATGTCCAGTCTATAAAGAGAACTATCTGCTCATGTTTCACAAATGGAAGCCTGGTCTAGCAAGATTTAAATTTTTCCTCCAGTGGATGGAACTTGTAAATGAAAAGCCAAAAGGAACCAGGGGCTCCCTCCCTCCAAAAAAAAAACCTTCAGCTTGTACCTTCTGGTTAAGTTAGACTTCACATGGTCTTTTTCCACAAGATTCAGGGAGATATGATGACCTTGATCTTTGGTTCTCATTTTCCCAGATAGGAATGAACCAATTGGGGACCGTCTATAACAATCCACTGGGAAAAAAAGAAAACAAAAGTGAAGGGTCCATAATTGGTCTAGGACCAGGAACAGTGCTCCTGGTGCTTACAGTAGAACAAAATAAGCTGTTCGGAGGGGTAGAGAGGAGCGGCACTAAAGAGCTCTTCACCCCTCCAGCCTCAGCTGGAAACTGAGAGATTTTCAGGCAATCCCCAGATTCTGTACACAAACATGTCACCATGGAGAAGGGTTTGTTCTCTCAACCAATCACAGTGGCTTTTGACACAATGGGTCAAAAATGATTGGACCACTGCTCTGATGTCAACAGACATTTCAGGGCAATACCATCTTTCTTGATTTCCCTTCCTCTGACCCCTTCTCTCCCTGAATCACTTAGTTCCTACCATTCAACCTTGAGTACAAAGGTTTGGAGAAGTACTAGGCTGGAGATTCCACTTGTTCTCTTTTCTGGAGTCCAGAGGGAGCAAGAGAAAGGAGTGGTGCTTGTATCCACTCCCATAACTGGGGAAGAATGGTCTCTTCTGGTTCTCCCTCTCTCCTGTGCCCCCTGGACTAAACTACTTCTCAGTTGGATAGTGATTTTATTACCAGTCACAGTGAATATGTAAGAAACATATGCAAATCATCTATAAACTAAGTTTTAGGTCCCCAAATTGCAAATAGACTGAAAGTGAGACAATGGAAAAATATACAGAATACAAATTACAACCACAAGAAAGCTAGAGTGTTAATAATCTAATAAAATGTAGTGGTAAACACCTTTAATCCCAGCAGCACTTGGGAGGCAGCAGCAGGTGGATCTTTGTGAGCTCAATGCCAACCTGGACTTCATAGTGAGTTCCAGAACAGCTGGGGCTACAAGGATACCCTGTCTGGAAAAGAAGCTTAAAAAACCCCTAAGAAAGAAAAAAGTAATAAGTAGCAAGGAAATTTATGAAAATAAAATAAAAACCTGTGAATATCAAATAGCATAATAATGTGTAAATGAGGAAAGGAAAAGGGAAATTAGAAAATACTTTCATTTGCATACCTGGTGGTGCAGGTCTGCAATCCCAAATACTGGGGAGGCTGAGGCAGGAAAATCTAAATTTTAAGACCCACCAGGGTCACAGTGAAAATAGTGAAAACGCAAATGCACACACAAAATACTATAATTATAAGATACTACTAGATTAGTATTTAAAGGAAATTTTAAAGTATAAGTGACTGTATTAAAAAATAAAGGGGGGTAGAGATATGAGTCAGTGCTTAAGAACACTTGCTGCTTTTCCAGAAGACTGAAGTCCAGGTCCCAGCACTGCCATAACCTGGCTCATAACCACCTATAACTTCAGCTTGAGAGCAGTATTTGCTGTCTTTTGGCTTCTGCAGACAACTACTCTCAATATATATATATAAATCATTCATTAAAAATATGAATTGGAGGATGGAGAGATAGTCAATGCTTGCAGAAGACCCAGATTCAGTTTCCAGCACCCACATGTCAGCTCAACCATTCATAACTGCAGTTCATCTTCTGACCTCTACAAACATTGCACAATATGGGTGTACTTAACACTTGTGCAGACAATACACTCATACACAGGAAATAAAAAATATTTTTATATATGAACTACTGCATGCTAATAAGTTAGATAACTTAGGTAAAATAGAAAACACTCTAGAATGGCATGATGGCACAGACCTTTAATCTCAACACTTAGGAGAAAGAAACAGGTAGATATATGTGAGGTCAAGGCCAGCAAGTTCCAGATTAGCTGGGGCTACAGGGAGACCCTGTCTTAAGTGCAAAATAAGGAAAAAAGAAAGAAAACACTCTAGAAATATATAAGCTACAAGATGGACTTAAGTTTGAAGAAAGCTTATGAAACACCACTAGTTTGTAAGTGCATTAGAATTATAATTTTTAAAAGAAATTTGCACAGAAGTAACTCACATTAGTGAACAATGCTGCTCACAGAAGACAATGGGCACTAAATGACATTTTCAGTGTCAGGCACAACTTACCTCCCCTATGACATATTGGTCAGAAGGGCCTCAGATGCAACCAAATAATATAGGCCATTGCCATTACTCTTTGTTGTTCACCATAATTAGATGGCAGGGCCCTACTGCTGAAAACTCCACAGTTTTTAGTTGCAGGACACAGATGAATCTGACCAGGAAACTCACCCTTCTAGTACCTCTTTCCATGGTACTGGTGCTATGCAGACTGCTGGAGGAGAAAAGAAAAATCAATGTTCTTACCCAAGGATGGACCCTGCATGGAATAATACCATCCCAACAGGCAGAATATACCACTGGCACAATAGTGCCAAGGCTGTTTATAGGGAACAACCAACAGCATTGGACTCTTGGTTGCATTTGAACCCTGTTCCACCTGAAGGATTTCATACCTGGTACTGTAAACATGATAAAAATCCATGGCTAGAAAAGGCCCTAGGGGAGAACCTGGTGATGTTGCTGTAAGAATGTCCATGTTGTCAAACTGCCTTTTAAATTTTTTTTATTTGTAAATGCTTTATTTCTGAAGGGACATGTGATTTTACAATACTTTTAAATTAAAACACAAATCAACATACTACTATGGCCAACATAAGATAAAGTGCTCTGTAACCTAAATCTGGAGAAAACAGTGTAACCTCTGGAGAAAACAGTGGCTTTATATTTTAAAGACCAAAGAATACCCAGTACAGTCTCTTCTCTAATTATTAATATTTTTCTGTGTCAGTAGAGACAAAAACAGTTTTGCTTTTGTTTAAAATTTCAGGAATTGGTTCATATGACTTAATTTATAAACTATTCTGGTTACCAAGCACTTTTAGTTTCAGATACTGAGGGCGGCAGTATTCTGAAAACAGAAGGCAACATAGACTTCTGAAAGAGATTCAGTCCAAAAATGGACTCTTCCTATTTTCAGCCTGATTATTTACAGTTATGCTTTAGGAGTTTTTCATTTTTGCAATTGTTGCTGTAAACACATCCTCTAACTCCTTCTTAAGCATGTCAGGTTTTCAGTCTCTTTCATGGTAACTCTTTTTGGTCAGGAGAATGAACGCATTTCCTTAAACATGTGACTCTGAATCCAAGCATATCTGAAAAAAATGTTTTGGGGTGGTAGGAGGGACCCATTCATCCACATCACTTTCAAGACATTCATCAGTTAGACTGTAGTTGGAACAAACTGCCTTTTAAATATTTATGATTATAGCCATAGATTTGTGCTGTTCCCATTCTTGGTCAGAGAAGCTTCTTATTGCAGCAGGTAGTGGGTAATTTAGAGACGAATTGCTGTTCGAAGTACTGAGAATAATTTACTGTGAGCGCTCAGCTGTGGATAGGACATCTGTATCAACACCCACCACCCAAGGCTCAGGGAAGATCAAAGAGGGGGCAGGAGAGCCTAAGATCTGGAGAATGGGGAGGAGCATTGTGAAATGCTCTTCTTTGGACATGGCATGCCCATTGCACAGGAATTCACAGCGGTTCTGGTTACCTATACAATACCTGCACAAGATGAAGTCAGTTAAAAATTCCTGCATGGCCAGGTTTGGTGGTGCAGGAGGCACAGGCAGGGAGATCTCTGTGAGTTCAAGGCCAGTGCGATTTACATAGCCAGCTCCAGGCTAGCTTGGACTAAAGGGAGTCCCTGTCTCACGAAGGCCAAAAAAATTCCAGTGTGGAGGAGGGGAGGGTCTTTTGAGGCTCCAAATTTTACTGAGGAGCTATTGGCAGTTGATGGCTGATGGAAAAGAGACAGTCATTTTCTTTAGGAGTGTAGACACTGTTAGATTGTCCATGCTCCAGGAGATGACTCCACACCCATTTGCATTCAGAGAGCATTTAACCATTGACTCAGTGGGTTAAAGTAAATAAATAAGGAGCATATGTGTTTGAGATAGAGATATAATTAGAAGCCTTTGGTAAGAGTGGGAGAAGAGAGTGAGGGGACATATGATCAATACACAATGTATACCTGTATGTATGAAATTTTCAAATAATAGAAAATGGAAAATTTGAATAGACCCATACCTAGTAAGGAGGTCGAATCTATAATCAAAAGCCTCCCCAAAAAGAAAAGCCCAGGGCCACATGGCTTCAATATTTAATTCTATCAGACATTTATTGAATAATTAACCTCAGTACTTCTACATCTTGTCTGATGAAACAGAAAAGGGGCTGGGAGTCTTTATTTATTTATTTTCTTTATTTTTTATTTTATTTTCAAAGCCAGCAAAAAAATGCTACAAGAAAGACTAGTGAAAATTAACAGTCCTTATGAATATATTTACCAAGACGTCTCCAAAAAAGGACTAGCAAATCAATTTAACAACATATAAAGGAATTATATACCATGACCAAATAGGATTTATCCCGATATTGTAAGGTATATTTAACATCTGAAAACTGATTCTCAGTGATATGCTATATTCAAAATAATAACCATATGATCATCTCAATAAACACAGAAAAGCATTTGACAAAATCCAACAACCTTTCATAACACAAAACACTCAGCAAACTAGAAAGAGAAAGAAATTCTTTAATATGATACACTGTCTGTGAAATTCTGTGACTAACATTCTATTTGATAAGAAAAAGAAAAAAATGTTGACAAAATCAGTAAACCTTCTTCACAAAGGAAGAATACCTATGAAGCTGTTCACTTTAGCCACATCTAGTCCACACTATACTGGAGTGTCTAACCAGAGAAGTAGACAGCAGAGGAAAAAGCAAATGCATTTGTCTTGAAAAAGAAGTAAAATTACCTCTTTTCACAGATACCAGGTTTCGAGGAAGAATCCTGAGGAATCCACCAAAAATCTATTACTGCATAACTAGTAAACTAGTTCAGCTAGCTTCTAGGATATAAGATCAGTATATAAAATCAATTGCATTTTTCTACACTTGGCATGGACATCCTGATACGAAAACAATTTCATTTATAATACCATCAAAAGAATAAAATGCTAGGTTTGGGCTCAGCTCACAGGGTGCCGGCAGTTGGTGTGGAGTGGGAGTAGCTGTGTGGACCAGTAGTTTTGGTCCAGACCAGACGTTTCTGGGAGCTGGGGAGCTGAGGTTTGGGCTCAGCCTGTGGGGCTCGGGTAGCTGGTGCTGAGCTGCAGCTGTTGTGTAGACCAGCAGTTTTGGACCAGAGGTTTCTGGGAGCTGGGGATCCAAGATTTGGGCTAGGCTCACAGGGTGTGGGCAGTTGGCGTGCAGGGGCAGTAGCTGTGTGGACCAGCAGTTTTGGTCCAGACCAGAGTTTTCTGGGAGCTGATGAGCTGGGGTTTGGGCTCGGCTCCTGGGGCTCAGGCAGCTGGTACTGAGCAGTGGCAGCTGTGCAGACCAGGAATTTTGGCCGAGAGGCTTCTGGAAACAGCAGATCTGGGGTTTGGGCTCGGCTCCTGGGGCTCGGGCAGCTGGTGCCAGAGTAGCGGCAGAGTAGTACCAGCAGGCAGGCTAAGCAAGCAGTTCAACAAACCCCCGCCCCCAAAAGAGTGGCTGACAGCAGAAGAAGTATAGTGCTCAGAAGGTGTCATCTGGGTTGTTACCCACCCAGATCCTGCAGAACAAAAAGGGAAGTGTGAACTACACCTCCCAATATATAACCAAAATTGAAAGCCTGAAACCTACACAAGCCAACACTCCATACATAAAGAAAATACAACGAAGGCACCTGAAGTAATCGAGTACAGTAATCCTTCAACCAGGTGAAGAGACATTCAAGATTCGCATCAGAATACAGGCAAAAGGCAAACCACATGCTGAGAGCACAACGAAAGAACAATATGGAAAAAGTGCAGAATAACTCCACATCAAACTCTACTGAGCCTGTGGAAGAATCCTACAATAAAAGCTCCCTAGAGGTTACCCAGGACACAGATTGTAGAAAAACAATCACAGATATATTCAAAGAAATCATAGAACTAAGGGGAGAGAATGAAAAACTCAGAAAGGACCTAGAAGGAGACAAGGACAAACATCGGAATGAACTAAAAGGAGAAAGTGACCGACTCTGGAAAGAGCTAGAGGGAAAAAATAACAAACACCAGAAAGAAGTGGAAACACTGAAAAGATCCAATGCTGAAATGAAAAAGGAAACCAACAAGCAAAACGAGGAGCTACAAGAAAAGATTGAGAAGCTCCAAGAGGAAGTGGAAATAGTAAAGAAAACACAGGAAGGAATGAAAAAGGAAATCGAACAGGCATCCATTCAAAAGGATAGAATGGGAAAAAGACTCAGAAAAAGAATGGAAGGAGCCTGACGGGTTGTTTGTTCAATCAAGTTGATCAAATGAGTGTCCAGACTACAACGCTGTAGTTTCTCCATTCACCCCATTCGCAGCCTTTACATTCTACCACACCCCCTCTTCTGCAGATTGTTCCCTACGCTTAGAAACCTGGATGGTGGGGCTGTGGGGGTTTGGGCACAACAGCCTGCAGATTGGTTTTGCATGAAGGATGCTTGTACTCATGGATTATCACTTATAGCTAAAAAATGAAAAAAACAAACAAACAGAGAAAGATGCAGGACAGTTATGGCAGAATACATGATCTGGGATGGGGTGGAGGTGGGGGGGAAGGGAAAGGGAAATATGCCTGATCTGAATTGGAAAATGATGTACGAAATGCACAAAGCATCAATAACAATTAAATTAAAAAATAAAAAATAAAAAAAAAAATAAAAATATCAAGTTTGGCAAAAAAAAAAAAAAAAAAAAAAAAGAATGGAAGGAGCCTAAAAAAGAGTATCAGAACTAGAGGATAATACAGAACAACTGAAAAGCTCAAATAAAAACTATAAAAAATTTAAAAATGCACAAGAGTGGGACAATCAGGAAATGTGGGACACTATGAAAAGATCACACTTCTGCATCATAGGGATAGAGGAAGGAGAAGAATCCCAAAAGAATGGTATTGATCAGATTGTCAACATAATAATAGATGAAAATTTCCCCAAATTAAAAATGACAAATGCATACAAATACAGGAAGCACATAAAACACCAAATAGACTACACAAAAAAAGAAACTCCCCCTGCCACATCATAGTTAAAACTCTAGACCTCCAAAACAAAGACAAAATTCTGAAACCTGCAAAAGAAAAACAAGTTACATATAAGGGGAAACCTATCAGAATTACAGCTGACTTTTCACTGCAAACTATGAAAGCAAGAAGAATGTGGACCAAAGCATTCTCACTGCTAAAGGCCTACAAATGCCAACCCAGGTTACTATACCAGCTAAAATGGTGATTCTAGTTGAAGGAAAGAGAAAAATCTTCCATGATATAAACAAGATGAAAGAATACATGTCTGGAAAACCAACCTTTCAGAGAATACTCAAAGCAATTCAAAGGACAGAGGAGGGGAGCAACTAACCCCAGGCACCTTGAGAGAGAAATTAATAAAAGCAGAAATGGAGCAGTAAAAACCTAGATGAAAAAAGCAAATGGCTAATAAGGTGAAAAGAAGCAACACACACCTCTCAATTATAATCTTAAATATTAATGGACTAAACTCCCAATCAAAAGGCATAGACTGGGAGAATACATTAGGAAATAGAATCCATTGATATGCTGTCTACAAGAAACTAAACTCACCCTCAAGTTTAGGCACCAACAAAGTGAAAGGACGGAAAAAATATTCCAAGTAAAAGGTAGTAAAAAGAAAGCAGGAGTTGCTATTTTAATATCAGACAAAATAGACTTCAAAGTAGAAGCAATTAGAAGAGACAAAGAGGGCCATTACATCCTTATCAAAGGTAAAATTAACCACGAACACCTCACAATCATGAATATATATGGACCCAACTCCAGTGCACTGACCTTTATAAATGCAACTCTACGGGACATCAAGGCACAGATTAACCCCAGCACACTCATAGTAGGGGACTTCAGTACCCCACTGAGTCCTTTGGACAGATCAACTGGACAAAGAATTAAACAGAAAGACATCTGAACTGAACAAAACAACACAGAAAATGAACCTGACAGATATTTTCCAAATATTCTACCCAAGCACCAGAGAAGATAATTTCTACTCAGCACTCCATGGGAACATTCTGCAAAATCGACCACATACTTGGACACAAAAAAACTTTGACAAATACAAAATAATCGAAATAATTTAATGCATTCTATCAGACCATAGTGCCATAAAGCTCAATATCAACACGAGGTTAAGCTCTGCTACCTACACGAACACATGGAAACTAAACAACACACTCTTGAATAATGAATGGGCCAAGGAGGAAATAAAGAAATAATTAAAAGCATTCCTGGAGCTAAATGACAACGACAGTACAACACAACAAAACCTATGTGATGCTTTAAAGCAGTCTTAAGAGGGAAGTTTATAGCCCTTGATGCCCACATTAAAAAAAAATAAAACCAGAAAGAGCACAGATAGATGAGCTAATATTGCAGCTAAGAACACTTGAAAGACAAAAACAAATAAATCCTAAATGTAACAGACAGGTCGAAATAACAAACATCATAGCAGAAATCAATGAAACAGAAACAAAGAAAACAATACAAAAATCAATGAATCCAAAGGTTGGTTCTTTGAAAGAATAAACAAGATAGACAGACCTCTAGCCCAGTTAACCAAAAGAAAGAACAACTCCAAATCAATGGAATCCATGATGAAAGGGGAAATATCACAACAGACAATGAAAAGATCCAGACAATCATTCAAGAATATTTCAAAAACCTATACTCTACTAAATTAGAAAACCCAAGTGAAATGGATGAATATCTGCAATACAGGGAATCCCCAAAGCTAAACTAAGAAGAGAGTGACAGGTTAAACAGATCCATAATATATGAAGCAACTGAAAATGTAATAAGAAGAGGAGGTCCTGGTTTTGGGATCAGGCACAGATGACATATTATGGTCCTGCGCAGGGGTCAGGAGCAGCCCGCCACTGCTCCAGGCAGGTAAAAACTTAGGGCATTGACCCCCGGGTGCAGGACAATTGGTTTGCTGAGTTGTGGCAGAGGGGCCAGTGGCTGGCGGACCTAGATCAGACCCCTAAATCCTGCCAGAGCATGGCTGCCCGGCTGGGTGGCCCCACACACCTGGTAGTCTCAAGTGTGAGGAGGCTCTGGGTTTGGGGTCAGGCACAGATGCCAAATTCTGGTCCTGCGCAGGGGTCAGGAGCAGCCGCCACTGCTCCAGACAGGTACTGGGGCATGGGCTAAGTCAGGAATACCCCCCCAACAACTGGAATTGAGGAGAGAGTATCCATTGGATTAAGAGAACATTCAGAACAGGAAAGGAAGAGACTTCCAGTAGTATCCAATATATAAACAAAAGTGAAAGCCTGAAACCTAGTCAAGCCAACACTCCATAAACAAGGAGGAGGGAAGGAAGGGGAAAAAAAAGCATTGGAAGGAGGCAAGGAAAATAAAACAAGCTTTCAGCCTTCAACAAACTGAAAAGGCATTTGGGATTTGAATCACAAAAGGGAAACCCACATGCCAGGGAAACGATGAAGAGACGACATAGAAAAGGTGCAGGATGATTCCGCACCAAGCTCTACCAACCGGGTATGAGACAGCTACAATTGGATCCCCCTGGAGGCGACCCCAGAAACAGACCTTAGAGGACTAATTGCAGACATATGCAGAGAAATTAAAGAACATAAAGAAGAATTCAGAGAAATAAAGAGAGAGAATGAAAAACTCAAAAAGTACCTAGAGGGATACAATGACAAACTAAAGGAAGAATTCAGAGAAGTAAAGAGAGAGAAAGAAAAACTCAAAAAGGACCTAGAGGGATACAATAACAAACTAAAGGAAGAGATTGACAAACTCCAGAAAGAACGAGAGAGAGAAAAAAATCAAACACCTTAAGGAAGTAGAAACACTGAAAAAGGAAGCCAACCAACGAAGTAAGATGCACCAAGAAGAGATTGAGAAACTCATAAAGGGAATGGATATATTAAAGAAATCACAGGATGAAATGAAAAAGGAAATAGAACACTTATCCAACCAGGAAGAAAGGAAAGGAAAAAGCCTCAGAAATAGAATGGAGGAAGCAGAACAAAGACTATCAGATCTGGAAGATAACACAGAGCAACTAAAAAACTCAAATAAAGATTATGAAAAATTTAAAAATACACAAAACTGGAACAACCAGGAAATATGGGACACTATGAAAAGATCAAACCTCCACATCATGGGAATAGAGGAAGGAGAAGAATCTCAAGAGAATAGTATTGATCAGATCTTCAACAGAATAATAGATGAAAATTTCCCCAAACTAAAAATAGACAAACCCATACAAATACAAGAAGCACATAGGACCCCAAATAGACAAGATCAGAAAAGAAACACCCCACGCCATATCATAGTTAAAATGCTAGATGCCCAAAACAAAGACAAAATTCTGAGGGCTACAAAAGAAAAACAAGTCACATACAAAGGGAAACCCATCAGAATTACAACTGACTTCTCGCCTCAAACCATGAAAGCAAGAAGAACATGGAGCAAAGCATTCCCAGTGTTAAGGGACTACGGATGCCAACCCAGAATACTTTACCCAGCAAAAATGTCGACTATACTTGAAGGAGAGAGAAAAATCTTCCATGACATAAACAAGATGATGGAATACATGTCTGGAAAACCAACTCTTCATAAAATACTTGAAGCAATTCAAAGGGCAGAAGAGAGGAGCAACAATCCTCAAACACCTAGGAAAAGAAACTAATAAAAACATAACCATAGGAGCAAAATCAGAGGCTAGAAGTCCAAATGGATAATAAAGTGAAAGGAAGCAACATCCATCTTTCAATTATAACCTTAAATATTAATGGGCTAAACTCCCCAATCAAAAGGCATAGACTGGGAGAATGGATTAGGAAACAAAACCCATCTATATGCTGTCTACAAGAAACCCATCTCAATTTCAAGGATAGGCACCAACTTAAGGTGAAGGGATGGAAGAAAGTATTCCAAGCAAATGGTACCAAAAAGAAAGCGGGTGTGGCTATTCTAATATCAGACAAAATAGACTTCAAAGCAAAAGAAATCAAAAGAGACAAAGAGGGCCATTACATCTTTATTAAAGGAACAATTGACGATGAAGATTTCACAATCATAAATATATATGCACCAAACATCAGTGCACCAAACTTTATAAAGACAATTCTTCAGGATCTCAAGGCACAGATTAACCCCAGCACACTAATACTAGGGGACTTCAATACCCCATTAAGTCCTCTAGACAGATCAACAGGACAAAGGATAAACAGAGAGACATCTGAACTAAATGACACAATACACCAAATGGACCTCACAGACATCTACCGAATATTTCACCCAAACACCAGAGAATACACTTTCTACTCAGCACCTCATGGAACATTCTCCAAAATAGACCATATACTGGGACACAGGGAAAAACTCAACAAATATAAAAAGATTGAAATAATCTCATGCATTCTATCAGACCACAGTGCAATAAAACTCAATATCAACACCAGAATAAACCCTACAACCTACAGGAACACATGGAGACTAAACAACACTCTCCTGAATAATGAGTGGGTCAAGGAAGAAATAAAAAAAGAAATAAAAACATTCCTGGAACTGAATGACAATGATAAAACAACACAGCAAAATCTATGGGACACTCTTAAAGCAATCCTAAGAGGGAAGTTTATAGCTCTAAGTGCCCACATTAAAAAAACAGAAAGAGCACAAGTGAACGATCTAACACTGCAGCTAAAAATACTTGAGAGACAACAACAAATGAACCCTAAACGGAGCAGACAAGAAGAAATAACAAAAATCAGAGCAGAGATCAATGAAATAGAAACAAAGAAAACCATACAAAAAATCAATGAATCCAAAAGTTGGTTCTTTGAGAGAATAAACAAGATAGACAGACCTCTAGCCCAGTTAACCAAAAGAAAGAGGGAACAACTCCAAATCAATAGAATCTGTGATGAAAGGGGAAATATCACAACAGACAATGAAAAGATCCAGACAATCATACGGGACTACTTCAAAAACTTATATTCTACTAAGTTTGAAAACCTAGAAGAAATGGATGAATATCTGAAATCCTGGGAATCACCAAAGCTCAACCAAGAAGAGATCGACAGCCTAAACAGACCAATAGTACAGGAAGAAATCGAAGATGTAATAAGTAGCCTCCCAACCAAAAAATGCCCAGGCCCGGATGGATTCACGGCAGAATTCTATAAAATATTTCGTAAAGACTTACAACCATTACTACTTAAATTGTTTAGAAGGATACAAATGGAGGGACTTCTCCCAAATTCCTTCTATGAAGCCAGCATTACGCTACTACCAAAACCAGGGAAAGATACAACCAAAAAGGAGAACTATAGACCCATCTCCCTAATGAACACAGATGCCAAAATTCTAAACAGGATTCTGGCAAATCGCATACAGACTCACATCAAGAAAATCATCCACCATGACCAAGTTGGATTCATACCAGACATGCAGGGATGGTTCAACATACGAAAATCAATAAACATCATCAAACATATCAATGGACTGAAGGACAAAAACCACACCATCATCTCAATTGATGCGGAGAAAGCCTTTGACAAAATCCAGCACCCTTTCATGTTTAAAGTCCTGGAGGGAATTGGTCTGGAGGGATCATTCCTCAATGTAATCAAAGCCATATACAGAAAACCCACAGCCAATATCATCCTAAATGGGGAAATGACAGAAGCATTCCCCTTAAAGGTAGGAACTCGGCAAGGCTGCCCCCTGTCACCACTCCTCTTCAATATAGTGCTAGAAACCCTAGCTAGGGCAATAAGGCAAGAAAAGGAAATTAAAGGAGTTCTAATTGGAAAAGAGGAAGTCAAGCTATCCCTTTTTGCTGATGATATGATTGTCTACCTAAGGGATGCTAAGAACTCCACCAGAAAACTCCTAGAAACGATTAAGAGCTTTGGTAAAGTGGCAGGATACAAAATAAACCTAGAAAAATCAGTAGCCTTTCTGTACACCAACAACAAGCAATTGAAGAAGGACTACAAGGAGACCTTCCCACTCACAATAGCCTCAAAAACAATAAAATACCTAGGAACAAACCTAACCAAAGACACCAAGGATCTCTACAACAAAAATTTTAAACCCCTGAAAAAGGAAATTGAGGAAGACATCAGAAGATGGACAAACCTCCCATGCTCATGGATTGGGAAAATAAATATAGTAAAAATGTCCATCCTACCCAAACTAGTGTACAGATTTAATGCGATCCCAATCAAAATCCCCAAGAGTTTCTTCACAGGCTTGGAAAAAAAAATCCTCAATTTCATTTGGAAAAACAAAAGACCCCGAATAGCCAAAGCAACCCTGAGTGAAAAGAGCAATACAGGGGGGATCGCTATACCAGACATCAAACTATACTACAGGGCTATAGTCATAAAGACAGCCTGGTACTGGCACAAAAACAGACCAGTTGACCAATGGAATAAAACTGAAGATCCAAACCTGAGCTCATACAATTTCAGCCACCTCATATTTGACAAGGGGGCCAAGAAGACACAATGGAAGAAAGACAGCATCTTCAGCAAGTGGTGCTGGCAAAACTGGATCACCACTTGTAGAAGAATGAAATTAAACCCCTACCTCTCACCTTGTACAAAGGTCAACTCCAGATGGACCAAAGACCTCAACGTGAAACCCCAAACTCTGGAGGTGATAGAAGAGAAGCTTGGCAGCAGACTACAAGACATAGGTGTAGGAAAAGACTTCCTAAATCAGACAGCAGCTGCACAAGAAATAAGATCGACAATTGACAAATGGGACCTCATTAAACTCAAAAGCTTCTGTACATCAAAGGAAGCAATAAAGGAAGTGAGGAGAAGACCCACAGAGTGGGAGGAAACCTTCACAGCAGATACATCTGACAAAGCATTAATTTCCAGAGTATACAAGCTACTCAAAAAACAAAGAAGAAAGAAAACAAATGAATCATTCAAAAGATGGAGCAAAGATCTGAATAGAGACTTCACAGAGGAGGAGTTAGAGATGGCCGAGAAACATCTTAAGAAGTGTTCAACATCTCTGATAATTAAGGAAATGCAAATTAAAACCACTCTGAGATATCACCTTACTCCAATAAGACTGGCTAGGATCAGGAACACGAATGATACCAAGTGCTGGAGAGGTTGTGGGGAAAGGGGAACACTCATCCATTGCTGGTGGGAATGTAAACTTGTACAGCCACTATGGAAAGCAGTGTGGAGAACCCTTAGAAGACTCAAAATGAGCCTTCCATTTGACCCAGTCATACCACTCCTGGGTATATACCCACAAGACACAACTTACTGCAAAGATACATGCACAGCTATGTTTATTGCAGCTCTGTTCACAATAGCAAAAAGCTGGAACCAGCCCAGGTGCCCTTCAACTGACGAGTGGATAGAGAAAATGTGGTACATGTATACAATGGAATACTATGCAGCAGTAAAGAGGGACAACATCATGAAATTTGCAGGTAAATGGATGGAGCTGGAAGACATTATGTTAAGTGAAGTAACACAGTCCCAGAAAAACAAACGACAAATGGTGTCCCTCATATGTGGATGCTAGTACCAACAACCCAGATATAAATATTTCTCATGGAGAGGGAGGCATAGTAAAAGAACAACAGAAAGACTGCATCAGAAAATGGACTGAAATGGTGAATTGGAAAGGGGGGATGGGTGGGAGAGGGACACGGGTGTATATTCGATTAAGGCATATTTAATTGACGTGAGCTCAGCAAGTACCCAGTTTCGCCTAGACACTGTCTACAGGACACATGGTGTTTTAGGACTTAGTAAAAGTAAAAGTAAACATGTGTATATTAAACAACATTGGTTTACAGAATCTGATAAAAATGGTAATGCATCTGAATTAAATGGAGATATAATTCGCTGTTGCCCACATTTGCTTTACATAAAATCTGTAGAGCAAGAACTTTGGGATTGACACATACAAATGTTCTCTATAATTTCTCTGTTGTACAGTATCACCTTGTAGCATTCTCTTTAAGATGATTTAACGTAAAAATTAAGTTTGCTTCCCAAGTTAATCATATATAGTCACCCAAAACAACATGGGTGAATTTGATGAAATCTGTGCCTTGACTCCACCCTATAGTCATGTATAATACAACTGTCTTCTGGAGACTCATACGCTAAAAAAAAGGGGGGGGGATACAGAAAGACATGAAACCTTTTCATCAAACCCTTGCAATTCAAATCTTAAAACTAACTATGGGAAAAGATTTGTTTGTTCCAACAGGACAAAACGTCACCAACTTAACGGCTGAGAAAGAAAAGATACAGGTTTGCATTGAGTAGGATGTACCAAAAAGTGGCAACGGAAAGGCTGACCCGTCTGAACATTCAAAGGAAGAAAAGCCTCAGATTGCCATAAACATCGAACCCCTCTGTGGATCCTACATGTAACAACTAGTTATAATGAGTCCTAATGAAACTTACCTTCTAGGTGCCACAAAGGTTCTGATATGAGAGACTTCCTTGCCTTCCCACCCATAGAACAAGGAGAAATATGACAATGATGAGGTCGCTCCCCAACTGTAAATTGGAGACAACTATTGTAGAGGTAATCTCTTATAAAACCGGTAAAACTGCTTTCTTTAATTGACTACTAGACATGGGAACTGTGGAAGGGATTACTCTCTGTTCAGAACCAAATATAATACTAAAGTCCTAGGGCTATGCACTCAGGCAAAATATATTAATACAGGAGCTCTGACATCAGCAATGGATTGTTCTACCAGGTGGATGTTGGCCAGGGGATCCAAGGCCCCACAAAAGGTAAGGGCTCCTTGCCTCTAAGTTGGGATACCTACAGGAGGAGAGGCAATAAGACCCTGCTGCCGAAGACCTGACGTTAACATGGGAGGGATGTATTGAGACCACACATGCAAGTGTACAGATGGCCTCTGGAATGCCAGAGAGTGTTACCAAAGGCCACTAAACCAATAAAGCAAATATGGGTCTCCCTGAGTCAAGCAAGACTCCACCGTCAGCACCAGCTACACCTCACCTGCCTGGAAATACTGTGCAGCAGAGGCAGCCATGTGCCTGTATATCCCAAATCTAATTGGCTATTGGCTCTCCCCTTGGAGAAATAACCCATGGCTGATGCCACAAGCTTACATCCTCTACAGGTTAGGAGATGTTATAAGCCACAGTAAGACCCTGTCATATTTAACAGGGGGGAAAATTGTAATTCATGGATTAACATATCCAAACATGTGTCTATGCTAAAGTAACCTACCATAACTATTAGTGCTGCTTAAATACCTATATATCTAATTGCTTGTTCTTCATTAGTAGGATCGAAAGGTTATTCCTGGACAAACTGTCAGCCCATGAAAGGAAACAGCCAGAATTGACCAGAGTCCAAGTCAACAGCTCCAGAGAGAGTGGACTGTTTTACCTCTCATCCACCTGTGCCCCTTTTCTAAGCCTAGGGAACAACCTGCGGAAGAGGGGGTGTGGTAGAATGCAAGGGCTGCGATTGGGGTGAATGGTGAAACTACAACAATATAGACTGGACACTCATTTGATCAACTTGATTGAACATACAAGCCCCCCGCCTGCTGGATGGTGGGACCCATGAGCTGTGTTGGTTTGGGCACAACTGCTTGCAAATTGATTTTACATGAAGGATACTTGTACTCACATATTATCACTTATTGTTAAAAAAATTGAAATCAAATAAAATAAAAACTGAGAAAGAAGCAGAAAAGTTATGGCAGAATGCATGATCTGGGATTGGTAGGGGTGGGGTGGGGGGAAGGGAAAGGGATATATGCCTGAACTGAATTGGAAAATGATGTATGAAATACACAAAGCATCAATAAAAAATGTAATAAGAGACTTCCCAACTAAAAAAATCCCAGGCCCAGATGGTTTCACAGCAGAATTCTATAAAACATTTAAAGAGGACTTATGAACATTATTACTCAAACTGTTCAGAAGGATACAAGCAGAGGGAAATCTCCCAAATTCCTTCTATGAAGCCAGCATCACTCTATTGCCAAAACCAGGTAAGGATGCAACCAGAAAAGAGAGCTGCAGTCCAATCTCATTAATGTACTCAGATGCAAAAATTCTCAACAAAATACTTGCAAACCGTATGCAGACCCACATCCAAAAGATCATTCACCATGATCAAGTTGGATTCATACCAGAGATGCATTGATATTTCAACATATGAAAATCAGTGAATATCATAAAACTCATTAATGGACTGAATGACAAAAACCACACGATCATCTCAATAGATGCAGAAAAGTCTTTGACAAAATCCAGCATTCCTTCATGATTAAAGTGCTAGAGGGAACTGGACTGGAAATATCATTCCTCAACATAATCAATGCCATATGATACACAACCAGCATCATCCTAAATGGAGAAAAGTTAGGATTCCCCATAAAGTTAGGATCCTGACAAGGCTGCCCCTTGTCTCCACACCTCTTCAATACAGTGCTTGAAACACTGGCTGGGGCAATAAGGCAAGAAAAGGCAATTAAAGGAATACTAATTGGAAAAGAGGAAGTAAAACTATCCCTTTTTGCGGACGATGTGATATTTTACCTAAAGGATGCTAAAAACTCCACCAGAAAATTAGAAATGATTGAGTTTCACTAAAGGGCAGGATACAAAATCAACCTAGAAAAATCAGTAGCCTTTCTTTACACCAACAACAAGCTACTGAAGAAGGAATACAAGGAGACCTCCCCAATAACAATAGCCTCAAAAACAACAAAATAGCTAGGAACAAATCTAACCAAAAACCCCAAAGGTCTCTACAAAAAATGTAGAGATGTTTGGTGTCTTCAATTAGGTTCCCAGGTATTTTATTTGTTTTGAGGCTATCGTGATTTGGAAGTTCTTCTTATATTCCTTCTCCACTTGTTTATTGTTTGTGTAAAGAAAGGGTACTGATTTTTCTAGGTTAATTTTGTAGCCCATCACTTTACTGAAACTCTTAATCATTTCTACAAGTTTATGTTGCTTTTAGCATCCCTAAGGTAAACTATCATATCGTCTGCTAAAAAGGATAGCTTAACTTTCTCTTTTCCGGTTAATACTCCTTTAATTTCCTTCTCTTGTCTTATTCCCCTAGTAAGCATTTCAAGAAATATGTTGAAGAGGAGTGGCAGTAAGGGGCACTCTTGCCAGTTTCCTGTCTTCAAGGAAAATGGTTCCAATTTTTCTCCATTTAGGATGATGTTGGCAATGGGTTTGGTTTATATGGCTGTGATTATCTTGAGGAATGTTCCCTTCAGTCTGATTCCCTCTGGGACTTTAATCATGAAAGGATGCTGGGTCTTGTTATACGCTTTCTCTACATCAATTAAAATAATCATATGGTTTTTGTCTTTCAGACCATTTATGTGTTTTATGATATTTATTGATTTATATATGTTGAACCATCCCTGCATTTATGGTATGAATCCAACTTGATCATGATGCATAATCTTTTTGATGTGGGTCTGTATGCGATTTGCAAGTATTTTGTTGAGAATCTTTCATCTGTGTTCATTAATAAGATGGGTCTATAGTTTTCTTTTTTGGTTGTGTATTTGCATGGTTGTGGTACTAGATTTATGTTGGCTTCATAGAAGGAATTTGGGAGATGTCCTTCTGTTTGTATCCTTCTGAACAGTTGGAGTGGTAATGGTTGTAGGGCCTCTTTAACTGTTTAAAGAATGACCATTTATTTTAGGTTTTCACACTTAGAGTATAAATTTTTGAAGTATTCTCATATGATTGTCTGGACCTTTTCTTAATCTGTTGTGATGTTTCCTTTTTCAACACAAATACTATTATTTTGGAGTTGCTCTTTCTTTTGGTTAACTGGGCTAGAGGTCTGTCTATCTTGTTTATCTGTACAAGGAACCAGCTTTTGGATTCATTGATTTTTTTTGTATTGTTTTCTTTGTTTCTAATTCACTGATGTCTGCTCTGATGCTTGTTATTTCTTCCTGTCTGTTGGGTTAGGGTCCATTTGTTTGTGTCTCTCAATTTTTTTTAATATTATTCATTTATGCATGTGTATCAATGTACTAACTGCATGCAGGTTTGTGCACCCGTGTTGTGCAATGCCGCGGAGGTCAGAAGAGGGTGTCGGATTCCCCTGGAACTGGAGTTCTCCTTGAATTGGAGTTTCAGACGGTTCTCGGCCGCCATGTGGGTGCTGGGGATCGAACCCGGGTCCTCTGCAAGAGTGGTCGGCGCTCTTAACTGCTAGGCCATCTCTCCAGCCCATCTCTCGAATTTTTTTAGCTGTAGTGTTAGATCATTTATTTGTTCCCTTTCTGTTTTTTTGTTTTTTGTTTTTTGTTTTTTGTTTTTAATTTGGGCTTTTAAGGTCATAACTTTCCCTCTTAGGACTGCTTTAAAGTATCCCGCAAGTTTTGTTGTGTTGTAGGGTCTTTTTCCTTTAGTTCCATGAATACATTTATTTCATTCTTCATTTTTTCCCTGCCCCATTTGTTATTCAGGGTTGTGCTGTTTAGTATCCATGTGTTCTTGTAGCTAGTTTGGATTATTTTGGTGTTTATATTGAACTTTATTGCACTGTGATGTGATAGAATGCATGAGATCATTTTAATTCTTTTATATTTGTTGAGGTTTCTTTTGTGTCCCAGTATGTGGTTGGTGTTGGAGAATGTTCTGTGGGGTGCTGATTAGAAAGTATATTCTTGGGCCTGGAGAGATAGCCTAGCGGTTAAGAGCACCAACTCCTCTTGAAGAGGACCCAGGTTCGATCCCCAGCACCCACATGGCGGCTAAGAACCGTCTGTAACTCCAATTCCAGGAGAACTCCAGTTCCAGGGGAATCTGAGACTCTCTTCTGACCTCCGCGGCATTGCACGACATGGGTGAACAAACCTACATGCAGACAGTATATTCATACACATACAAAAATAAATAAAATTTAAAAAAAAGAATGTTTGGGAGAAATATTCGGTAGATGTCTGTGAGGTCCATTTCTTGTATTGTATTGTTCAGTTCCAGTGTCTCTCTGTTAATTTTTTGTCAGGTTGGTCTATGTAAGGGGCTCAGTGGGGTATTGAAATCCCCTTGTATTACTGAGTTCAGATTAAACTGTGTCTTGAGGATGCAGAATTTTGTTTATATAGTTTGGTGCACCTGAGTTTGGTGCATAAACCTTTAGGATTTTGATGTCTTCCTGGTTAATTGTTCCTCTGATACGGATGTAGTCACCCTCATTGTCTCTTCTGATTTCTAATTTGCCTGATAATAAAATATCAACTCTCCTGCTTGCTTTTTGGTACCATTTGCTTGTAATATTTTTCCAACTTTTCACTTTGAGTTGGTGTCTATCCTTGAGGGTGAGATTTTTTTTTATAGGCAGCAAATAGATGATTTTTTTCCTAATCCATTCTCCCAGCCTATATCTTTTGATTGGGGAGTTTAGCACATTAATGTTTCAGGTCATTGAGAGATGTGTGTTCCTTCTTTCAACTTATTCTTGGTTTGCATTCTTGGTATAAGTTTGTATTTACACTGTCGTTCTTTAATTAGTTTCTCTCTTTAGTTGGTTGGGGATTGTTCCTCCTTTACTCTTTTCTGTGGATTGCTTCTAGTATTTTCTGAAGTGTTGGGTTTTTTTTACATGTATTCTTTCATCTTATTTGTGTCATGAAAGATTTTTCTTTCTCCTTCATCTATAATTGACATTTTTGTTGGGTATAGTAATCTGGGTTGGCATCTAAAGTCATTTAGCACTGGGAATACTTTGGTCCACATTCTTCTGGCTTTCACAGTTTACATTGAGAACTCAGCTGTGATTCTGATGGATTTTGCCTTATATGTAACTTACTGTTTTTCTCTTGTGGCTTTCAGTATTTTGTCTTTGATTTGAGCATCTAGTGTTTTAACTGTGATATGTTGTAGGAAGTTTCTTTTCTGTTCTTGACTATTTGTTGATCTATGTGCTTTTCGTATTTGCATATGTTTGTCTTTTTCCAGTTTGGAAAATTTTTTCTTTTATTATCCTGTTGAAGATCTGGTAAGTACCATTGTCTTGGGATTCTTCTCCTTCCTCTATCCCTATGATGGGCAGATTTGGCCTTTTCATAGTATCCCACATTTCTTGTTCCACTCTTGTGTTTTGTTAAATTTTTCATCATCCTCACTTGAGCATTTTAGATGTTCTGTGTTGTCCTGCAAGTCTGGTATCCTATATTCTGATTCATCCATTCTGCTTCTGAGACTCTCTCCAAAGTTTACCTATTTTTTTATTTATTTATTTTTATGTGTATGAACGTATTGTCTGCATGCAGGTCTGCGCACCCGTGTCATGCGATGCCGCGGAGGTCAGAAGAGGGTTTCAATTCCCCTGGAACTGGAGTTCTCCCGGAACTGGTGTCAAAGACGGTTCTCAGCCGCCATGTGGGTGCTGGGGATCAAACCCGGGTCTTCTGCAAGAGCGGTCGGCACTCTTAACCACTAGGCCATCCCTCCAGCCCAACGTTTACCTATTGATTGGATGAATATTCCATTTCCTTTGTAATTTCTTACTGTGATTTCTTTAGTATTTCCATTTCCTCTTGGAGCTTGTCATTTTCTACTTGTACCTCCTTGCTCTACTGCTATCCTTTTTTATTTCAGCCTGGGATGTTTTCAGTGTTTCCACTTCCTTCCAGAGCTTGTCTTTCTCCCTCTCTAGTTCTTTTCAGACATTGTATTTCTCTTCCTTTAGTTATTTTCAGACATTGTGTTTCTCTTCCTTTAGTTCTTTTCAGAATCTGTGTTTCTCTTCCTGTAGTTCTTTTCGGATTCTGTGTTTTTATTCCTCTAGTTCTTTTCAGAGTTTGTGTTCTTCCTCTCATTACTTTTATATAATTCCTTTATTATTATTAAACTATTTCCATAGGTCATACATCATTTCTCAATTGACTCTAGAATTTCTTCATTTTCCATGCTCCCTACCCCTCCCCACTCGAGTCCCTGAACTCTGACATACATGTCTTGCATCTTTTTCTGAGTCTTTCCAGAGTTTTTTTTTTTTTTTTTTTTTTTTTTTTTTTTTTTTTTTTTTTAAATTTTTATTTGTTGTTAATATATATATATATATATATATATATCTTGAATTATAGGATTTTTTTTTCTAGAAGATGTCATGTTTTCTTTAAGGAAGTGCTCAAAATTTCCTCCTTGGAAATTCCAAACAATTATCAATCCTTCGCTTTTGCTCCACATGAGGGTCTTTCCCTCCCATGGTCCCTCAAATGAAGTCCAGTAAGCACACATCCTGTCTTGATCCCCCTGCACTGGCTTCCATAATACAGCCCAGGTAGTCCAACATGGCAGTCTATATTCTGATGAGGCTGACATCCCCTTAGCTGTTTAGTCCACAGGATGGGCATCTCAGTATTCTCCATATGGATTTGAAGGTTTGGAGGCTTCTTGGATAGACATGAGTCCTCAGTCCATATTGGAAGGTTACAAGTTGTGTCTCATGTCTTTGAGGAATGCCAAAAGTGGTGGCAGCCACAGAGTTGATGCACTTGCTAGTAAGAATTGAAGATAGTCCAAACTACAGTACTCTCTCTTTTTTACTTTTTGTCTCTTTACTAAGATCTCAAGTTCTATATCTGCAGTACAGTTTCTCCAGTCTTACTGATTATGGGGATAAACCCTCTATTTCCTTTTGGAATGTGTCATTCTATCCCTCTAGTTCTCTCCAGTGTTCGTCATTGTTTCTAAGTCCTTCCTGAGATTTTCATTTTCTCTCCTTAGTTGTCTGATTTGTTGTTTATATTCTTTGATTTCTTTGAATATGTCTACAATTGTTGTTCTAAATTCTGTATCTTGGTTTCCTTGCAGGGAGTTCTGATTGTAGGAATTTTCTGTTGGACTGGTAGAGTTCGGTGTGGATTTATTATGAGGTTTTCCCATGTTGTATTTTCATTGTGTCCTTGGCATGTGTACTTGTTTTTTGGTGTTTGTTTGTGCTTTTGGATTCTGGTGCCTTAACGTTGACTGTGCAGACTAGATTCACTAAAACTACGCCTGCTAGATATTCTTCACTACAATGCTGCGGTTGTTCAATGTCTTTGAGTCATGCGTGATCACATCCCACATGCTGTTCTTCCCTTTTGGCTCAGCTCCGGGACTTGACTCCTGCCTGCAGGCTGACAGTCTCTAGGCTTCATCATCACAAGAAGGGGTAGGGAGGGAAAACTGCAGATCACCCGTGGAAATGAGTGGATTCACACGCAGAGAACCTGGGAGATAGTAACTCTGTTTATTTTCCGTCAGTGGGATCTATATATTGAAGGCTACTGTGCTCTGGGCAAGGAAGTGGGGAGCAGGCAGAAGGGAGGGGTGAGCCACCTTGGTTCTAATCAGGGGGCTGCAGAGCTCTGGTTTGTGCAACAGGTATCTAGAGGTGTGACATTTTGCTCAATGCCTCAAGGAAAGGTGCCATCCAGTTCTAGAATTTTGCAGAGATGGGGAAAAGCAAGAATCATTGTAGTATCATGAATCTTCCTGCTGCAGATAACTCTGAATGCCAACAGAGATATCAGATAACCTGAGATCTTCCAGGACAAGTCTTACAAGTTCTTGCTTCAAGCCACATACAAAGTTTCATTCCCACACAGCACCACTAGCTTGAGTGTATGTGTGGGTACCCTGTTGACCTGCTGTGACCCTGCAACCCTGTGACGCTGACTAGGTGCACTCTTGCCTCGGTGCCCTCTGGAACTTGAGATGGGAGTTTCCAGGGGCAGGTGTAGCCCTCCCCCCAAGGGTCAAGACTGTTCCAGCTTACTGGAGCCACAGTGAGTACAGGTCAGCAGTCTCTGGAACCCAGGCTGGGAGGTTCTGGCAGTGGTTGTAGGACTCCAAGAGTCCAGGAAGTTCTGTCTTACCAGTGCCACACTAAGTCTAGGCCAGCACTCTCTGGAGCCCATGCTGGAAGGTTCCAGCAGTGGATGCCAGCCACCCAAGGTTCAAAGCAGTTCTGCCTTACTGGCGCTGTGCTGAGTCCAGGCTGGCTCTCTCTGGAAACTGAGCTGGGAGATTTCAGGAGTAAGTGTCAACCCCCCAAGTATCAAGGCAGTTTCGTGTTACTGGCACCATGCTGAGTCCAGGCTGGTGCTCTCTGGAATCCAAGCTGGGAGGTTTGTGAGGTGGGTGTCTGCCCCCCAAGGGTCAAGGCAGTTCTTTCTTACCAGTGCCACATTGAGTCCAGGCCAGTGACCTCGTTTCTACTGTGTCTTAATCTCTAGTTTTTTTTTTGTTGTTGTTGTTTTGTTTTGTTTGTTTTGTTTTGTTTTATTTATTTATTCTTGTATGTGTATGAATGTATTGTCTGCTTGCAGGTTTGTGCACCCTTTTCATGCAATACTGCGGAGGTCAGAAGAGGGTTCCAGTGGAGTCAAAGATGGTTCTTAGCCACCATGTGGGTACTGGGGATCAAACCTGGGTCATCCACAAGAGCAATAGGCGCTCTTAACCACTAGGCCATCTCTCCAGCCGCTTAATCTCTAATTTGACTCCAAACCTACTGTGACCATATCCCTACTGTGACCTCATCCTTACTGTTACTTCATACCATCTCTGACCTCATCCCTACTGTGATCTCATCCTTAGTATGAAGTCATCCTTACTGTGACATCATCCCTAATGTGAACTCACCACTAGTGTGAATTAATTCCTAGGGTGACCGCAGCCTCAGTGTGCACTCACCCCACTGTGACTTCATCCCTACTCTGTCCTCATCTCTAATGTGACCTCATCCCTAATGTGTCCTCATCTCTATTTTGAACTCATCCTTTCAGTGACCTATTACCTAGTGTAACTTCATCCCTTTCATGACATCATCCCTATTGTGACCTCATGCCTACAATGACCTCATATCTATTGTGACCTCATGCCTTCTATGACCTCATCCCAAGTCTGACCTTATCCCTACAATGAACGCATATTTAGATTGACCTCATCCCTAGTGTGTCCTTATCTGTAACGTGACCTTTTACCTATTGTGACCTCATTCCTACTGTGATCTTATCCACAATATGCCCTGATTCCTAGTGTGAACTCATTATTACGGTGCCCTCATACCTAATATGACCTCATCCCTTGGCTGACATCATCCCTACTATGACCTCATCACTATTGTGAACTCATCTTTAGAGTGAACTCATTCTTAGTGTGACCTCATCTCTTGTGTGACCTCATCCCTATTGTGACCTCATGCCTACATACTCCTCATACCTATTATGACCTGATGCCTACTATGACTTCATTCATAGTCTGACCTTCAATGAATGCATCTTTAGAGTGACCTCATTCCTAGTGTGTTCTTATCTGTACTATGACCTAATACCTACTGTGATCTCATCCTTACTGGGACATCATCCTTAATGTGCACTAATCCCTAGTGTAAACTCATTCTTTCGGTGTCCTCATACCTAGTGTGACCTCATCCCTTGTGTGACATCATCCCTACTGTGACCTCATCACTATTGTAAACCCATATTTAGATTGTGCTCATCCCTAGTGGGACATCTTCTCTACTGTGACTTCATCCCTACTGTGACCTTATGCCTACAATGACCTCAGCCCTATCATGACCCCATGCCTACTATGATGTCATCCTTAGTCTGACTTATCCCTATAATGAATGCATCTTTCAAATTGACCTCATTCTTATACTGTAATTTGACTTAAGAACAATGGTGACCTCATCACTATTGTGACCTCATCCAACTATGACCTCATTCCTACTGTGATCTCAAACCTAGTATGACCTTATCCCTACCATGAGAGCATATTTATAGTTGACCTCATCCTCAGTGTTACGTCATAACTAATGTGACCTCATTCCTACTATGACATCATCCTATGGTGACTTTATTCCTACAATGAGTTCATCCCTGCTGTGATCTCATCTCTATTCTGACTTCATCTGTACTGAGAACTCATACCTATTTGGACCTCAAAAAATGTGTGAACTAATCCCTAATATTCACTAAATCCTATGACCTAATCCCTTTTGTGACCTCATCCCTTGTGTGAAATTGTCACTAATTTGACCTCATACCTACTGCAACCACATCTCTGTTGTGACCTCACCCCTACTATGATCCCTACTGTGCACTCATTCCAATTGTGACCTTATCTCTACTCTGAACTTATCCCTACTGTGACCTCATCATACTGTGACATCATTTGTATGTGACATCCTCCCTACTGTGAACTTATCCCTAGTGTGATCTTATATTTACCTGGAAATGTTCACAAATCTGACCTCATCACTACTGTGACCTCAAACCTAATGTGAACTCATCATGGTTTGACCTCACCTCTACCATGCCCCCACTCCTAGTGTGACCTCATCCCTACTGCAACCTAATCCCTACTGTGAACTCATCCCTACTGTGAACTCATCCATAGTGTGAACTAATCCCTAATGTGACCTCATCTGGAGTGTGAACTCAACCACTCTGACCTCATTGCTAATGTGTCCTCATCTCTAGCTTGACCTCAACCCTACAGTTAGCATATTCCTACTGCGACCTCATCCCTAGTGTGACCTCATGCCTAATGTGAACTCATCCCTAATGCTACCTCATGCCTACAGAGAACTCTTTCCATCAGTGACTTCATCTGTAATAGGATCTTGTCCCCATTGTGAACTCATCACTACTGTGTCTTCAGTCCCAGTGTGAAGCCATTCCTACTATTACCCAAATGTAACCTCATTCTAGTGTGACCTCATCCCTAGTTTGACCTCATTCCTACTGTTACCTCACCCTGGTGTGACCTCATTCCTATGTTTCCATCATACCTACTGTCACATCATCCCTACTGTGACCTCATCCCTTGTGTGACCTCATCCCTTGGGACCTCATCCCCTATTATGACCTCATTCCTAATGTTACCTTATCCCTACAGTTAACACATCTTTTTAGTGACCTCATCCTTAATGTGACCTTATATATAAGGTCACCTTTATATATAAGGTCTACCTTTATATATAAGGTCACCTATATATAAGGTCTACTGTCACCTAATATATANCCTACTGTAACCAAATCCCTACTGTGAAGTCATCCCTATTGTGATTTCTTCCATACTGTTGTCACATCCTTACTGTTATCACATTCCTACTATGACTTCATCCCTAGTGTGACCTCACGCCTAATGTGAACTCATCCCTAATGTTACCTCATCCCTACAGTAAACTCTTTCTATCAGTGACCTCATCTGTAATGGGATCTGTCCCAATAGTGAACTCATCGCTACTGTGTCTTCAGTCCCAGTATGAAGCTATTCCTATTGTTACCCAAATGTGACCTCATCCTAGTGTTACCTCATCCCTACTGTGACCTCATTCCTACACTTACCTCTCCCTAGTGTGACCTCATCCCTATGTTAACATCAAACCTACCATCACACCATCCCTACTTTGACCTCATCCCTTGTGTGACCTCATCCCTTGAGACCTCATGCTTATTATGACCTCATTCCTAATGTGACCTTATCCCTACAATTAACACATCTTTTTAGTGAACTCATACTTAATATGACCTTATGTCTACTGTCACCTAATACCTATATTAACGTCATCCATACTGTGATATCATCATTACTTTGACCTCATCCCTACTGTGACCTTATTCCTATCATGGACTCAACGTTAGAGTGACCTCCACCCTAGTGTGACCTCATCTAAAATGTTACATCATACCTCTGGTGTCCTCATCCCGATTGTGACCTCATTCCTACTATAACCTCATCACTACTGTGACCTTATACATACCATGAATGCATCTTTATAGTGACCTAATACCTATTATGACCTCATCCCTACTGCGAACACATCCCTTCACACTAGGGATGAGGTCCATAGTATGACCTCTTCCTTACTGTGGCATCATCCTTACTGTGATCTCATTCCTACAATGACTTAATCCTTACTGTGTCCTCATTGCTACTGTTACCTCATCTCTACTATAACTTCATCTGCACTGAGAACTCATCCCTATTTGGACCTCAACCCTACTATGATCTCATACATATTGTGACATCCTATCTGTTGTGACCTCATTCTTACTGTGATATAATCCTTATTGTGACATCATCCTTCTTGTGACCTTATTCCTACATTGACAACATGTCTACGGTGACCTCATATCTAATATGACCACATTCCTACTGTGACCTCATCCCTAATGTGATTTTTCCCTAGTGTGACCTCAACTACAGTATGCACTCATCTGACTGTGACCTCATACATACTGTGTCCTCACCTCTGTTGTGACTTCATCTCTATAGTGCCCTCATTCCTAGTGTGACCTCATCCCTAGTGTGACATCATACCTTGTGTGATATCATCCCTACTGTGACCTTATCTCTGTTGTCAACTTATCCCTACTGTGACCTCATCCCTACTATGACCTCATACCTAATGTGAACTCATACTTACATGGACCTTTATTATCCCTATTGTGAACTCATCCCTAGTATGAATTAATCCCTAGTGTGTTCTCATCCACAGTGTGACCTCATCCCTTCTGTGTTCTCATATCTCATTTGATCTCATCCTTTGTGTGACATCATCCATCCTGTGACACCATCCTATTGTAAACTCATCTTTAGAGTGACCTTATCCCTAGTGATGTCATATCTACAGAAACATCATCCTTATTGTGACTTCAGGCCTACTAAGACGACATACCTATTGTGACCACCTGCTTACTATGACATTATGCCTAATTTTTTTGTTGAGACAGGATCTCCCTTTAGCCCCAGCTGGCCTGAAACTCACTCTATAAGATCAGTCTAGCCTGGAATTCACAGAGATCCGTCTGTCTCTGCCTCCTGAGAGCTAGGATTAAAGGGTTGTGCCACCACATCCAGCAAAAAGACCATTCTTGGCCACTATTTGGGTACTGGGAATTGAACCCAGGTTCTCTGCAAGAACAGGCAGCACTCTTAACTGCTGAGCCATCTCTCCAGCCCTTATTCTAACTTTATCCCTACAATGAATGGATTTTAGAGTGACCTCAACACTACTGTGAACTCCTCCCTAGTGTTTCTTAATCCATTCTGTGACCTCATCCCTAGTGTGAACTTCTCCCTAGTGTATCCTAATCTCTTCTGTGAACTCATCCTTAGTGTGAACTCATACCAAGTGTGATATCATACCTAATAAGACCTCATCCATACTTTGAGCTCATACCTGAAGTTACATCATTCAGACTGTGACCTTTCCCCTACTGTGACCCCATCCATCCCAGTAACTCATCCCTAGTGCGACTTCAGCCCTACTGTGATCTAATCTCTAGTGTGACCTCAACCTAATATGACCTCTTCCCTACTGTGACCTCATATCTAATATGACCTCTTTCCTATAGTGACATCGTCTTCCCTACTGTGACCATATTCCTACAATGACCTCACCACTACCTTAACTTCATATCTAATATGGCCTTATTCCTACTGTGACATCATACTTATTGTGACCTCATTCCCACAATGACCTCATCCATACTGTTAACCTCATATTTAGTGTGACTTCATCTGTAGTGAGAACTCATCCCTAGTGTGACCTCAACCATACTAATACCTCATCCTACTGTGATCTCATACCAATTGGGAACTCATTCTTGCTGTGGCATCATTCTTATTATGATGTGTTCCTTACTGTGACCTTATTTGTAATTTCTAATATAACTTCATTTCTACAGTGACATCATAATTACTGTGATCTCATCTGTAATGTGACCTCATTCATACACTGACCTCATCCCTATTATGACCTCAACCTTACTCTCTCCTCATATCTAATATGGCCTCATTCCTACTGTGACATCATCCTTACTGTGACATTATCTGTACTGTTACCTCATTCCTACATTGTCATCATGCATACTGTGACCTCATATCTAATATGACCACATTCCTACTGTGACATCATCCTTACTATGACCCCATCCCTACATTGACCTCATATCTAATATGACCTCATTCCTACTGTGACATCATTCTTAATGTGATATCATCCTTATTGTGACCTCATCTCTACTGTGACTTCATCTATACTGAGAACTCATTCTTAGTGGGACCTCAACCCTAGTGTGAATTCATCCCAAATATTCACTCATCCCTACTGTGAACTAATCTGTTCTGTGACCCCATCCCTTGTGTGAACTTGTCCCTAGTTTGCCTTCATACCTACTGTGACCTCAACTCTATTGTGATCTCATCCCTACTCTGACCTTATCCCCTATGGTGACCTCAACCCTACTCTGAAACAACCACTGCTGTGAACTCATCCCTAGTATTACCTCATGCCTACTGTGAACTTATCCCTATTGTGACCTCATCATACAGTGACTTCATCCACAGTGTGACCTCATCCTTACTGTGACTTCATCGCTACTGGGATATCATCCCTACTGTGATGAAATTCCTACTGGGAACTCATCCTTATTGTGACTTCATCCCTACTGTTACCTCGTTCCTCCTGTGACCTCATCCCTAATGTGACCTCATGCTTACTGTGAACTCATCCCTAATGTGACCTCAGCCATACAGTGTATTCATCCCAACATTATCTCATTCATCCCTAATATTATCTCAAACTTATTGTGAACTCATCGTTACTGTGTCTTCAGTCCCAATGTGAAGTCATCTCTATGGTTACCTAATCCCAAATGTCACATCATCCTAATGTGAGAGCATCCCTACTGTTACCTCACCTTAGTGTGAATTCATTCTTAGTGTGTCCTGGTTCCTACTGTCACGTCATCACTAGTGTAACCTCATCACTAGTGTGACCTCATCCCTACTGTGAACTCATCCCTAGTGTGAATTAATCCCTAGGGTGTCCTCATCCACAATGTGAACTCAAGACACAGTGACCTCATCCTTACTGTGTCCTCATATTCTGGTTTGACCTCATCTTTACCATGCCCCCACCTCATCCCTAATGGAAACTTGTCCCTAGTGTAATGCCATACCTTGTGTGACCTCATTCCTGTGTCAACTCAGCCCTAATGTGACCTTATCCCCATTGTGGCCCTATCTGTACTCTGAGCTCATCCATCCCAGTAACATCCCCAGTGTGAATTCAGCTTTAGTGTGACCTTATCTCTAACGTGACCTCATCCCTAATATGACCTCATCCCTACTCTGGCCTCATATTTAATATGTCATCATCACTACTGTGCCATCATCTGTACTTTGACCTCATTACTACAGTGACCTCATCGCTCTTCAACCTCATATCTAATCTGACCTCATTCCTACTGTGACATCATACTTACTGTGATCTCATTCCTTCAATGACCTCATCCTTGCTGTAACATCACCTTATTGTATCTTCATCTGCAGTGAGAACTCATCCCTAATGTGACCTCAACCCTACTACTAGTACCTCATCCCTCCTGTGACCCCATATCTATTGTGACCTCATTCCTACTGTATCATCATCCTTACTGTGACATACTTTCTGTGTCCTTATTCCTTTCTGTGTCCTTATGGCCATCATCTCTACCATGACCTCATATCTAATATGACCACATTCCTTCTGTGACATTGTCCTTACTGTGACATCATCATTTCTGTGACCTTATTCCTACATTGACATAATTTCTACTTTACGTCATGTCTAATAAGACCACATTTCTACTGTGACATCCTCCTTAGTCTGACATCATTCTTACTGCGAGCTCATTTATACACTGACTTCATCCCAATTGTGACCTCATATCTAATCATCTGACCTCATTCCTACTCTGACATCATATTTTATGTGACATCATCTGTTCTGTGACCTCATTCCTACAACGACCTCATCCCTTCTGTTTCCATGCCCCTACTGTGACTTCATCTCTATTGTGACTTCATCCGTGGTGAGAACTCATCCCTAGTGGGACCTCAGCCCTACTATGGCCTTATCTCTACTGTGAATTCATATCCATTGTGACCCCATTCCTACCATGACATCATTCTTACTTTGACATCATTGTTATTGTGAACTAATTCCTAGAGTGACCTCATCCCTACTGTAATCTCATCAATAGTGTGATTTCATCTCTAATTGGAACTCATGACAATTCTGACCTCATCCCTACTGTGACCTCATCCTAGAGTGACCTCATCCATAATGTAACCTAATCCCCTGTGAATTCATTCCTATTGTGACCACATCCCTTCTATGAACTCATCCCTATTGTGACCTCATCCCTACATTGACATGATTTCTTCTCTGACCAAATTGCTAATGTGAACTCACCCTTATTGTGATCTCATCACATTTCTACTACGACTACATCCCTAGTGGGAGCTAATTGCCTATTGCGAACTCATCACTAATGTGACCACATCCCTACAGTGAACTCATACCAACCATAGCCTCATCCCTAATGTGACTTCAAACTTATTGTTAATGCTCACTACTATGTCTGCACTCCCAGGGTGAAGTCATCCCTATTGTTACCTAGTAACCAATATGACCTCATCCTAGTGTGACTTCATCCTTATTGTTACCTCACCCTACTGTGACATCATACCTAATGTGTTCTAATCCCTACTGTGAAACCATTTCTATGTTGCCATTATACATACTGTGACAGCATCCCTACTGTAAACATCCCTACTGTGAATTCATCTATATATCCTGTGTGAGCCTATACCTACTATTACCTCATTGCTATTGTGTCTCCCTCCCTACTATGACCTCATTGCTATTATGACCTCGTCCCTACTATGACCTCATTCCTAGTGTAACGTTATCCCTACAATAAACACATCTTTTAGTGACCTCATCCCCAGTGTGACTTATCTCTACTGTGATACAATACCTACTGTGACCTCATCCCACTGAGGAACCATGCTGTAGCTTGCCATGCCCGCCCTCTCTCCTGGGAACTCTGGCAGGCTGGTGGAGGATAGGTGCTCAGCACTTTCTTGGGGAGGCACCAATTGCTTGGAAAGTGTTTATCCTGGCACATTGCTTGGCATACTGAGGCAATGACTCCTGCCTGGAACTCCAGAACCATTAGAATCATAAGTTGTGACACCCTGTCCCAAAGCTGGTCACAGCTGAATATTTTTGACAATCTGCAGAAACACTATAAATCTTCTACTAAATTAGAAGCCAAGTTTAAAATGTGATATTATCCATGCTGTCCAACTAACCAAAATCATCTTTTACACTTTTTTAAGTTAAAATTTTGGTCTAATTTCACTGAAAACATTTTAATTTCCTGTCTTTCTTAGAACAATTTGGCCCAGAGCAACCAATAAATGGAGTCAGTTCGGGACTTTGGGCTCTCTTTGAACCTTGGCCTATAAAGAAAGGGAAAGATGAAAAGGGACAAGACAGGGGGCTGGAGAGATAGCCTAGTGGTTAAGAGCGCCAACTGCTCTTGCAGAGGACCAGGGTTCGATCCTCAGCACCCATCCTTAACTCCAGTTCCAGGGGAATCCGACACCTTCTTCTGACCTCCGTGGCATTGCACGACATGGGTGCACCAACCTACATGCAGACAATACATTCATACACATATGAAAATAAATAAAAAATATTAAAAAAAGAAAATGGATAGGACAGGTATATATTAGAAATAATACCAGACTAGGATTCAGCATAGGGAAAACATAGGGTCAGATAAAGACTGCCAACTAGTCAAGAGTTGACCCAGATTAGCAAATGAACTTCAGAGGTTTGTGTGTTACCAAAACACATATTAAAATGTGATATATACCACTGCAACAAAATTGTAAAATAATTTTGTGTGTTCTTCATCAATTATTAACCAATGATGTAACTTCTCTCCTCTCTCACAGGTCAACTTAACAATATTTTCTTAAGTATGTATGTATGTATGTATGTATGTATGTATGTCTGCACACACATATGTATATGAGTATGTGTGTTTATGTTCTAATGTTAACAACTCTTACACATTATTGATGTATGATTATATTATTACAAAACCAGTAAAACCTGCCTCTGAGTTGAAAATGGGCCCCTATCTTCTCAAGACACTGATTTATAATTAATCAGTGAAATAATGATTCAATTTCAACAAAATTATGGTTTAATTGGCTTTGTAAAAATTAACTAGAGAGGGATTGGAGAGATGGCTCCGTGGGTAACAGTGCCGACTGCTCTTTCAGAGGACCTGGGTTTGATTCCCAGCACCCACATGGCGGCAAAGAACTGTCTTTAACTCCAGTTCCACGGGAATCTGACACCCTCTTTTGACCTCCACGGCATTGCATGACACTGGTGCACCAACCTACATGCAGCCAGTACATTCATACGCATAAAAAAATTAACTAGAGGTATTATTAAACATTCTAAAGGACTTGTATTGGCATCTACTGGTTGCACTCCTTCATCACTTAAGACAAAATTTAAGCATTTTCTCCAGTTCTCAAAGGAAACAGTTTAATCTTTGCGAATATAAAATAGTTTTAAAAATAAGCTTATTTTATTCTAATATAATTTAAAAGTATAGTTAAAGTGTATTGTAGAAAATTTAACAATTAGTTAAAACATCTTTAAGGCAGGTTTCATACCAGGCATGAAAAGCAAGCAAACAACAACAACAACAACAACAACAACAAAAATCACCTCCAAGGGCTGGAAGAAAAATGATAATTATAAACCCACTTTATAAGAGCTACAGTAATATGTTTAATTTTTTTATTAATTTTATCTATTTCTGTATGTGTATGAATGTACTGTCTGCATGCAAGTCTGTGTACCCTTGTCGTGCAATGCCGCGGAGGTCAGAAGAGGGTGTCGGATTCCCCTGGAACTGGAGTTCTCCTGGAATTGGAGTTTCAGACGGTTCTTGGCCGCCATGTGGGAGCTGGGGATGGAACCCGGGTCCTCTGCAAGAGTGGTCGGTGCTCTTAACCACTAGGCCATCTCTCTAGCCCAGTAATATGTTTAAATAACTATTATACATTTATATAGAGTTATTTCAGTAGAGATTTATACAGAACTCCAAATAAACAATATAAATTAATGGACTTGACTTTTCTGAATTCACAGTCTAGTGAAAAACATTTAAAGAACAAAATATATAAATCTGATTAATATTTAACAGGTATCCAAATCTGCTCAAGATTTTCTGCATATTACATGATATTTTAAGACTTACTAAAAGTGAAAATGTCTATATTAAACAAATTGGTTAAAAGTTTTTAATAAAAATGGTGATACATTTAAGCTTATTAGGAATACAAATCGTCCATATTTGTTTTACTTATAATTTGTTTTGAATTTCCAATAACTTTAGAATTAATGTACACTAGTGTTCTCTATAATTTTTGTATTGTACAGTATCTCCTGTGGCCTTCATTTTGCACACAAAATAATTTGACAAAAGGATTAAATTTTGTCATCCTAAATTAATAGTATACAATTTAATGGTAAACAATTTGGGTAAATTTAATAAACAATTACACCTTGTTGTCTATAGGTATGTGTAATACAACTGCCTTTTAAAGAACTTATAGATCAATATATAAATATTTTTTAAAAATAATTAAAAGGTGGAGGGGGTAGAGATCTTCCTCTGCAAAACAATCAAATAGAGAACTCTTTATTTCAAACCTTTGATACATTTTTAATTTTGAAAATTTAAACTTAATTATGGGGAAAGATTTGTATGTTCCTGCAGGTCAGAACATCACCAACTTTAATGCATGAAAAAATTTACAGCTTTTCACTGTACCGGGTGGATCAAGATATACCAGCAGAGAAAACTGACCCATCTAAACACCGAAAGAAAGAAAAATTCCAGAGTGCCTGAGTCACAGGCACCAAACATTTCTTTGAATCCTATTTGAAACAACAGTTTATAATGTGTCTTAATGAAGTTTACCTTCCGGGTGCTGCAAAGTTTGATACAAAAACCTACCTATCCTTTTTATAGAAAAAGAAAAAAAATCTTTGGATGGTGATACAGAAGACAACTGTCATGTTAACAATTTCTCATTGGGATATGTATGTAGCCAATCTTTATTTAACTAATGGGCATAAAACTGTAAAAGAAAATTTTATTCAGAGCTAGATATTATTGGAAAATCTTTAAAGGCTTGATAGTTTAACAAATGTGTTAATAGAAAATGTGTTGGTACCAGCAATGGATCATACTGCCAAAGAAGCATTGGCTGAGGGATAATAGATCCCCCAAATAAAGACTATTTGTCTACAAATTGGGGTACATATATATGCATTAAGACACTTACTATTGAAGACCTGGTGTGAAAATGGAAGTCTGAGAATGGAAAGGACAAAGAACATGCTTGCAAATGGATAGTAGGCTTCTGAACATGCTAGAGAGTGTGAGTCAAGAAAGAAACATTGCTACTCCACACCTGTCTGGAAGACATTGTAGAACTAGTGGCTGCCAAAGTTACTCCAAACCTAATTGGCAAATAGCATACTCCTTTGGGGGAATAACATGGCTGGTATTAAACCTTTAGTAATTAAAAATAGTATAAAAAAGCCTTAGTTCCTGAGTGATGAACTGTGACCCAGGAGATGTAAGCTGAATAAACCCTTTCCTCCCCAAGTTGGTGTTGGTCAGAGTGTTTTGTCACAGCAATGGAAGACAAAATAGGACAGAGACCTCATTCCTACTATGACCTCATTCCCATTGTGACCTCATAATTACTATGACCTCATCCCTATTCTAACTTTAACCATAAAATGAATGCATAATTAGAGTGACCTTATAGCTAACGTAACCTAATACCTACTGTGACCTCATCATTAGTGTGAACTCACCCTTAGTGTGACTGCATCCTTAATGTGAGCTCACCCCTAGTGTGAATTCATCCCTAGTGTGACTTCATCCACAGTGTACACTAACTCCACTGTGACCTCTTCCCTACTGTCCTCCTCTCTAGTGTGACCTCATTCCTATTGTGACATCATCTCTATTGTGACTCATTCCTACAATGACCTCATACCTACTGAAAACGCATCCCTAGTGTGATCTCATCTGTAACTGGAACTCATTACAAGTCCAACCTCCTTCTTCCTGGGACTTCATCCTGTGACCTCATCTTTCCTGTGACCTCATCCCTATTGTGACTTCATCCTTACATGACAATCATCCCTACTGTGACCAAATCCCTTATTCGAACTCATACCTATTGTGACTTCATCCCTAGTGTTACCTCATGCTTACTGTGAACTCATACCTAATGGTACCTCATCCCTACAGGGAAGTCATCCTTACAGTGACCTCATCCTTAATGTGATCTCAACCTAATTGTGAACTCATTGCTACTGGGTCTTCAGTCCCAGTGTGAAGTCATCCCTACTATCTTATCCCAAATGTCTCCTCATCCTAGTGTGACCACTTCCCTTCTGTTACCTTACCCTAGTGTGAAATCATCCCTAATGTGTCATAATCCCTACTGTGACCTCGTCCCTGTTGCATCATACCTAATTTGACATTTCGTCTACTGTAAACTCATCCCTTCTATGATATCACTCCTAGTGTGACATTATCCATATAATGAATACTTATTTTAGTGACCTCATCCCTAGTGTGACCTTATCTTTACTGTGACATTATACCTATTGTGACCTTATCTGTACTGCGATGTCATCCACACTGTAACCTCATTCCTACTATAACCTCATCCCTACCATGATCTCATCCCAATTGTCAACTCAACCTTACTGTGAGATCATCCCTACTGTGAACTCATCACTAGTGTGACCTTATCTGTACTGTGACATTATAACTATTGTGACAATATCCATACTGGGATGTCATTTGTACTGTGACCTCGTTACTAGTGTGACCTCATCCCTACTGTGACCTCATCCCTACTGTGACCTCATCCCTATTGTGAACTCATCTTTAGTATGACCGCATACATACTGTGACCTCATTTCTACTGTAACATCATCCCTATTGAGACCACATGCCTACTATAACCTCATCCTTATTGTGACCTCATCCCTACTATGAACTCATCCCTAGTATGATTTTATCCCAACAATGAATGCATATTTAGAGTGACCCCATCCTTAGTGTTACCTCATCCTTACTGTGACCTCATCTCTAGTGTGAATTCACCCCTAGTGTTAATTAATCCCTAGTGTGACCTCATTCACAATGTGCACTCACCCCACTGTGTGCACATTCCTAGTGAGGCCTCTCTCTAGTGTGATGTCATGCATCTGTCACGTCATTCCTTCTGTGACCTCACCCTTCTTGTCAACCCATCCCTAATGTGACCTCATTCCTACTATCACCTCACCTGAACTATGACCTCATGCCTAATGTGATGTCATCCCTTTGTGGCATCATACTTACTGTGACTTCATCCCTACTGTGACCTTATACCTTCTGTGACCTTATCTCTGCTGTGAACTCATCCTTGTTGTGTCCTTATTCCTACTGTGACTGCCTCCCCACTGAGCACTCAACACGCTTTTGATGAAAATCCTGCTGTGATCTCATCCATAGTGGTTTCTAATCCCTATTGTGACTTCATCCCTAGTGTGACTTCATAAATAATATGACCTCATTCCTACTGTGACATCGTTTTTACTGTGAACTCATTCCTTTTTATTTTTAAATTTATTTTTTTAAATTAATTTTTTTTATTTTTTATCAAATCTAGATGCGTGTCTCCCCCATTCCCACACCACACCAGAGCTCATGCATTCTGCCAAACATGCTTTTCATCTCTTTTTCAGTATTTCTCAATATTATCCATGTGGAAGTTGACTGTTTTGAGCAGAAGTTCACAGATTCAGTCAGTTCTTAGATGCAGTCCTTTCTGTTGTTGTTGTTGTTGTTGTTGTTGTTGTTTCCAATAGGCATCACGACCAACTGATTTGCACAAAAGCTCAAGGGGCTGTGCACAAAAAGTACTTACAACTAGGTAATTGCACTAGCATCCACAGATGAGGGATACCATTCATCATTTGTTTATCTGGGACTGTGTTACTTCACTCAGCATGATGTCCTCTAGCTCCAGCCATTTTCCTGCGAAGCTCATGATGTTGTCTTTCTTTACTGCTGCATAGAACTCCATTGTGTAGATGTACCACATTTTCTCTATCCACTCATCAGTTGAGGGGCATTTGGGTTGGTACCAGCTCCTTGCTATTCTGAAGAGAGCTGAATAAACAAGGCCATGCATGTATCTCTGCAGTAAGATGAGTGCTGAGGGTACATGGCTAGTAGTGGTATGGATGGGTCTGGTGGCAAGTTCATTCCAAGTATTCCAAGGGTTCTCCACACTGCTTTCCATAGTGGCTGCACGAGTTTACATTCCCACCAGCAGTGGATGAGTGTTCCCCTTTCCCCACAACCTCTCCAGAACTTGGTATCATTTGATTTCTTGATCGTAGTCAGTCTTATTGGAGTAAAATGATATATTAAAGTGGTTTTGATTAGCATTTCCTTAATGATTAATGATGTTGAAAACTTCTTAAGGTGTTTCTCGCATCTCTAATTCCTCAATTGTGAAGGCTCTGTTCAGCTCTTTGCTCCATCTATTGAGTCGGTCATTTGCTTTCTTCTTTGTTTTTTGAGTAGTTTATATATTCTGGAAATCAATGCTTTGTCAGATGTTTCTGCAGTGAAGGTTTCCTCCCACTCTGTGGGATTTCTCTTCACTTCCTTGATTGTTTCTTTTGTTGCACAGAAGCTTTTGAGTTTAATGAGGTCCCATTTGTCATTTGTCGATCTTAATTCTTGTGCAGCTGCTGTCTGATCTAAGAAGTCTTTTCCTACACCTATGTCTTGTAGTATGCTGCCAACTTTTTCTTCTATTGCCTTCAGAGTTTGGGGTTTCACATTGGGGTCTTTGATCCATCTGGAGTTGACCTTTGTACAGGGCGAGAGATAGGGGTTTAATTTCATTCTTCTGCAAGTGGTGATCCAGTTTTGCCCACACCACTTGCCAAAGATGCTGTCTTTTCTCCATTGTGGCTTCTTGTCCCCCTTGTCAAATATAAGATGGCTGAAATTGTATCTGCTCAGATTTGGATCTTCGGATTTGTTCCATTCAACAATAGGTCTGTTTTTGTGCCAGTACCAGGCTGTTTTAATGAATATAGCCCTGTAGTATAGTTTGAAGTCTGGTATACAGTTCCCTCCCTGTGTAGCTCTTTTCACTCAGGGTTTTTTTTTTTTTTGGCTATTTGGGGTCTTTTCTTTTTCCAAATGTATTTAAGAACTTTTTTCCGAGCCTGTGAAGAAACTCTTGGGCATTTTGATTGGAATTGCGTCAAATCTATACAAGAGCTTAGGTAAAATGTACATTTTTACAATGTTAATTTCCCAATCCATGAGCATGGGAGGTTTTTCCATCTTATGATGTCTTCTTCAAGTTCTTTTTAAAGGTTTAAAAATTTTGTTGTAGAGATCTTTGGTGTCTTTGGCTAAGTTTGTTCCTAAGGATTTTATCGTTTATGAGGATATTGTGAGTGGGAATGTCTCTTTGAATTCTTTCTCCAGTTGCTTGTTCTTGGTGTAAGGAAAGGCCATTGATTTCTTAGGTTAATTTTATATCCTGCCACTTTGCTGAAGTTGTTAATCATTTCTAGGAGTTTTCTGGTGGAGTTTTTAGCATCCCTTAAGTAACCAATCATATCAACAGCAAATAGAGATAGCTTGACTTCCTCTTTTCCAATTAGTACTCCTTTAATTTCCTTTTCTTGCCTTATTTCCCTAGCAAGTGTTTCAAGCACTATATTGAAGAGGAGTGGTGACAGGCGGCATCCTTGCCGAGTTCTTACCTTTAAGGGGAATGTTTTGTCATTTCCCCATTTAGGATGATATTGGCTGTGGGTTTCCTGTATATGGCTTTGATTACATTGAGGAATGATCCCTCCAATTCAATTTCTTCTAGGGCATTAATCATGAAGTGATGCTGGATTTTGTCAAAAGCTTTTTCAGCATCAATTGAGATAATGTTGTGGGTTTTGTCTTTCATTCCACTTATGTGTTTGTTGATATGTATTGATTTTCATATGTTGAATCATCTCTGCATCTCTAGTATGAATCCAACTTGGTCATGATGGATGATCTTCTTGACGTGGGTCTGTATGCAATTTGCCAGTATCTTGTTTAGAATTTTGGCATCTGTGTTCATTAGGGAGATGGGTCTATAATTCTCCTTTTTAGTTGTATCTTTGCCTAGTTTTGGTAATAGAGTGATGCTGGTTTCATAGAAGGAATTTGGGAGAATTCCCTATGATTGCATCCTTCTAAAACATTTCAGTAATAATGGTTGTATGTCTTTTTGAAATGTTTTATAGAATTCTGCTGTGAAACTGTCTGGGCCTGGGCTTTTTTTAGTTGGGAGCTTTCTTATTACATCATCAATTTCTTTAAGGATTATGGGTCTGTTTAAGCTGCTGGTCTCTTCTTGCTTGAGCTTTGGTGATTCCCAGGATGTCAGATATTCATCCATTTCTTCTAGGTTTTCAAACTTGGTAGAGTATAGGTTCTTGTAATATTTCCACATGATTTTCTAGATCTTTTCCTTGTCTGTTGTGATATTTCCCTTTTCATCATGTATTGTATTGATTTGGAGTTGTTCCTTCTTTCTTTTAGTTAACTGGGCTAGAGGTCTGTCTATCTTGTTTATTCTTTCAGAGAACCAACTTTTGGATTCATTGATTTTTTGTATTGTTTTCTTTGTTTCTATTTCATTGATTTCTGCTCTGATTTTTGTTATTTCTTCCTGTCTGTTGCGTTTAGGGTTCATCTGCTGTTGCCTTTCAAGTGCTTTTAGATGTACTGTTAGATCATTCACTTGTGCTCTTTCTGTTTTTCTAATGTAGTCTCCCAGGGCTATAAACTTCCCTCTTAAGACTGCTTTTAAGGTGTCCCATAGGTTTTGTTGTGTTGTATTGTCACTGTCATTCAATTCCAGGAATGCTTTTATTTCTTTCTTTATCTCTTCCTTGACCCATTCATTATTCAAGAGTGTGTTGTTTAGTCTCCAAATGTTCTTTTAGGCAGTAGGGCTTATCTTAGTGTTGAGGTTGAGTTTTATTGCACTGTGGTCTGATAGAATGCATGAAATTATTTCAATCATTTTGTATTTGTGGAGGTTTCTTCTGTGTCCCATTATGTGGTCAATTTTGGAGAATGTTCCATGGGGTGCTGAGTAGAAAGTGTATTCTCTGGAATTAGGGTGGAATATTCGGTAGAGTTCTACAAGGCCCATTTCATGTATCATATGGTTCAGTTCAGATGTCTCTCTGTTTATTCTTTGTCCTGTTGACCTATCCAAAGGACTCAGTGGGGTGTTGAAGTCCCCTAATATGAGTGTACTGGGGTTAGTGTGTGACTTGTGGTCCTGGAGAATTCTCTTTATAAAGTTTGGTGCACCAGAGTTTGAGGCATATATATTCATAATTGTGAAATCTTCTTGGTGAATTTTTCCTTTGATAAAAATGTAATGGCCTTTTTTGTCTCTTCTGATTTCTTTTACTTTGAAGTCTATTTTTTCTGATATTAAAATAGCAACACCTGCTTTCTTTTTGGTACCATTTGCTTGGAATATTTACTTCCTTCCTTTCACTTTAAGGTGGTGCCTGTCCTTGAAGATAAGAAGTGTTTCTTGTAGACAGCATATCGATGGATTCTGTTTACTAATCCAATATGTCTTTTGATTGGGGAATTTAGTCCATTAATATTTAAGGTTATGACTGACAGGTTTGTGTTGCTTCTTTTTGCCTTGTAATCCATTTTTGGTTTGGGTTTAGGTTTCTACTTCTGCAGTTATGCTTTTATTGATTTCTCTTTCTAGGTGCCTGGGGATGGTTGCTCCTTTCTTCTGTTCTTTGATTTGCTTCAAGTATTCTCTGAAGAGTTGGTTTTCCAAACATGTGTTCTTTCAAGTTGTTTATGTCATGGAAAGTTTTTCTCTCTCCTTCAATTACAATCGACATTTTTGCTGGGTATAGTAACCTGGGTTGGTATTCATTGTCCTTTAACACTGGGAATGCTTTGCGCCAGGTTCTTCTTGCTTTCATAGTTTGCATTGAGAAGTCAGTCGTAATTCTGATAGGTTTCCCCTTATAGGTCACTTGTTGTTTTTCTCTTGTGGCTTTAGGATTTTGTCTTTGTTTTGGGTGTCTAGCATTTTAACTATGACGTGGCGTGGAGAACTTCTTTTCTGATCTTGTCTGTTTGGAGTTGTATGTGCTTCTTGTATTTGTATTGTTCTTTCTTTTTTAGTTTGGCAAAGTTTTCATCTATTATTCTGTTGAAGATCAGATCAGTACCATTCTCTTGGGATTCTTCTCTTTCCTCTACTCCTATGATGCAGAAGTTTTATCTTTTCATAGTGTCCCACAGTTCCTGGTTGTTCCACTTTTGTGTATTTTTAAATTTTTTATAATCTTTCCTGAGGTTTTTAGTTGTTCTGTATTATCTTCCAGGTCTGATATTCTTTGTTCTGCTTCATCCATTCTGCTTCTGAGGCTTTTTCCATTCCTTTCCACTTGATTGGATGAGCGTGTTTTATTTCCTTTTTCATTTCCTCTTCTGATTTTGTTACTATTTCTACTTCTTTTGGAGCTTCTCAATCTCTTCCTGCAGCTCTTTGCTTCACTGGTTTGTTTCCTTATCTTTTTCAGCATGGGATCTTTTCAGTGTTTCCAGTTCCTTCCGGAGTTTGTCATTCTCTTTCTATAGGTCCTTCTTGAATTCTTCATTTTCTTTTCTTAGTTCTTTGATTTGCTCTTTATAATCTTGTAGTTCTTTAAATATGTTCCCTATTGTGTTTCTGATATCTGTGTCCTGGGCCATCCCCAGGTGGATCCCAATGTAGTTATCTTCCATAGGGTTGGTAGAGCTTGATGCAGGATTATCCTGCCCCTTTCCAGTGTTGTCACTTCTTCGTGTTCCTGGCATATGAGCTTCTCCTTGCCTGTATTCCAATGTAAGTCCTAAATGCCTCTTCACTGTCTTGAATGCTTGCTTTGCTTGCCTCCTTCAGATGACTTAATAATCCCAGTTGGTGGGGGGTGGGTGGGAGGGGTGGTGGTGAGCTGTGGGCGGGCTCTTTAGCCCATGCCCCGGCACCTGCACTTGCCTCAGCTGGTCTCGGGAGATCCCAGATCTCAAGACTCACGCAACCCCACCCTCTATACCAGCTGGGAGGACAACTCCGCCCCCATAGCCACAAAAGCCAATCAAGCCAAAGACAACTGGATTAACGGATTAACTATATTAAGTCAATCAACAATCAGCCTTCCTGAAGCACTCAGCTGCTGCCTACCTACCTGTGCTTGCCTCAGCTGGTCTCAGGAGATCTCCTACTGTGATCTCATTCCTCCAGTGACCTCATTACTACTGACCTCCTATCTAATGTGACATCATTCCTACTATGATGTCATCATTACTATGACATCATCCTTACTGTGACCTCATCTCTACTGTATCCCCATCCTTCCTGTGACCTCATCTCTATTGTAACTTCAGAGGCAGTGAATATTCATCCCAAGTGTGACCTCAAACCTACTATAATCTCATCCCTACTGTGTGAACTCATATGTATTGTGATCATATTCTTACTGTGACATCATACTTATTGTGACATCATCCTTAGTGTCATCTTATTCCTATATTGATTCCATCCCTCATTCCTACAGTGATCTCATCATTACTCTTACCTAATATCAAATATAACCTCATTCCTACTGTGACATCATACTTACTGTGACCTCATTCCTACAATTACCTCATTCTTTCTGTGACCTCGTTTTTACTGTGACCTCGTCCCTACTGTGGCCTCATCTCTATTGTAACTTCATCTGCAGTGAGAACTCATCCCAAGTGTGACCTCAAACCTAGGATGACCTTATCCCTACTCTCACCGCATATCGTGACCACATTCTTACTGTGACTTCATACCTATTGTGATATTATCTGTGGTGTGACCTTATTCCTATATTGATTTATTCCTTTCTGTGACCTCATTCCTACTGTGACATCATCTGTACTGTGACCTCATTCTACAGTGACCTCATCACTACTCTGACCTCATATCTATTGCGACCTCATTCGTACTGTGTCATCATCCTTACTTTGACACCATCATTACTCTGATCTCATTCCTACACTGACCTCATTCTTACTGTGACCTCATATCTAATGTGACTTCATTCCTACCTTCACATCGTGCTTACTGAGACATCATGCTTACTGTGACAACATGCTTTCTGTGACCTGATTCCTACAATGACCTTGTCCCTACTGTGACCTCATCTCTACTCTGACTTCATCCACAATGACAACTCATACCTAGTGACACCATGACCCTAGTGTGAACTCATCCCTAATGTTCACTCATCCCTAGTATGACCCTGCTGTGACTTCATACCTTGAGTGAACTCATTCCTAGTTTGTCCTCATACCTACTGTTACCTCATCTCTATTGTGATCTCAGCCATATTGTGACCTTATCCCTATTGTTACCTCATCCCCCATGGTGACTTCAACCTTACTCTGCACTGATCCCTTATGTGACCTTATCCTTAGTATTACCTTATCCCTACTGTGAACTTATCTCTACTGTGACCTCATCATGCTGTGTCATCATCCGTAGTGTGACTTCATCCCTACTGAGAACTGGTACCGAATGTGATCTCATCTATATCTGGAACTCATCACAAATCTGACCTCATCCCTACTGTAAACTCATCCCTACTGTGACATCATTCTTACTGTGAACTCATCTATATTGTGACCATATCCTTACTGTTATCTCATACCTATTGTGACCTCATCCTTAGTGTGACATCATCCCCACATTGACATCACTCTTACTGTGACCTTATCCCCAATGGAAAGCCATCCCTATTCTGACTTCATCCCTACTCTTATCTCATTCCTACTGTGACCTCATCCTTATGGTGACCACATCCGTATGGTGATCTCCTACTTACTATGAACTCATCCTTAATGGTACCTTATCCCCACAGTGAACTCATCCTACCAGTAACCTCGTCCCTAACATGATCTCAAAATTATTTTGAACTCATCACTACTGTGTCTTTGTAGCAGTCTGAAGTCACCTCTACTGTTACTTAATCCCAAATGTGACCTCATCCTAGTGTGACCACATGCATACTGCTACCTCACCCTAGTGTGAAATCATCCCTAGTGTGTCCTAATCCCTACTGTGACCACATCTTTAGGTTGCCATCATACCTACTGTAACATTCTCTCTACCGTATCCTCGGCACCAGTGTGACCTCATCTCATCACTTGTGACCTCATCCCTACTATGACTTTATCCTTACTGTGTCCTCTTCCCTACTTTGACCACATTCCTCTTGTGACCCCATCCTTTCTATTACCTCATTCCTAGCATGACCTTATACCTACAATGCAGTCATCTTTCTAGAGACCTCATCCTTATTTTGTCCTTATCTTTACTGTGGCCTCATCCATATTGTTATGTCATCCCTAATGTGACCTCATCCTTACTGTGACCTCCTCTATTTTGTAACTTGATCTTCACTGAGAACTCCTTCCTAGTGTCCTCAACCCTACAATGAACTCATCCCTACTGGGACCTCATATTTATTGTTACCTCATCCCTTCTGTGTCATCATCCTTACTGTGACATCATCCTTATTGTGATCTCATTTCTACACAGACTCATCCCTAATGTGACCTCATTGTACTGTGACATCATCCGTAGTGTGAGCTCATCCCTATGGTAAGCTCTTCCCTAGCGTGATCTCATCTCTAACTGGAACTCATCACATCTCTGACCTCATCCCTACTGTGTACTCATCACTACTGTGTACTGATCCCTATTGTGACCACATCCCTGCTGTGAACTCATATTTATTGTGACCCCATCTCTAATGTGACCTTATCCCTATGTTGACATCATATCTACTGTCACCAAATCCCTACTAGGAACTCATCTCTATTGTGACTTCGTCCCTACTGTTATCTCATTCCTGTTGTGACCTCATCCCTAATGGTACCTCATCCCTACAGTGAACTCATCCATACACTGACCTCATCCTTAATATGATCTCAACCTTATTGTTAACTCATCCCTACTATGTTTTCAATATCACTGTGAAGTCATCACCCCTCTTACCTAATCACTAATGTAACACATCCTAGTATGATCTTATCCCTCATTTTATCTCACCCTAGTGTGAAATCATCACTATTGAGTCCTAATCCCTTCCGTGACCTCATCACTATGTTCCATCATACCTACTGTGACATCGTCCCTAATGTGAACGCATCCCTACTGTGACCTCTTTTCTACAGTTAACTCATCACTTGGGACCTCATCCCTATTATGACATTATCCCTATTGTGACCTCATAATTACTATGAGCTCATTTGTAGTGTGACCTTATGCTTAAAATGAATCTTTTAGTGACCTCATCCCTAGTGTGACCTTATCTCTACATCCCTAGTGTGACCATTACCTATTGTGACCTTATCTGTAATGTGAAGTCATCTGTACTGTGACCTCATCCCTAGTGTGACTGCATCCATACTCTGAACTCATCCCTAATGTGAATTAATGCCTAGTGTGACCTCATCCACAGTGTTCACTCAACCCAATGTCATCCTTACTGTGTCTTCATCACTAGTATGGACTCATTCTTACTGTGACATCATACCTAATGTAACCACATCCTTTGTTCAACATCATCCCTACTGTGACCTCATGCCTATCATCAACTCATCTTTACTGTGACCTCATCTATAGTGTGACCTCATCTCTACTCTGACATCATTCCTAATTGTGACCTCATGCCTACTATGACCTTATCCCTATTTTGAAATCATGCCTATTATGGCCTAATCACTTGTATGATTTTAATCCTAAAATGAACGTATATTAAGAGTAACCTCAGACATAATATGACTCCATACATACTGTGAACCCATCCACAGTGTGCATTCATCCCATTGTGGCCTCATCCTTAATGTGTCCTAATCTCTGGTGTGACCTCATCCATATTGTGTTCTCATTCCTAGTGCAACCTCTCCCTAGTGTGACATCATTCCTTGTGTGACATCATTTCTACTGTGACCTCATCCCTGGTGTCAACTCATCCCTAATGTGACCTCATTATTACTGTGACCTCATCCTTACTATGACCTCATTCTTAGTGTGATGTCATCCCTTTTGAGACATCATCCCTACTGTTCTTCTCTTACTGGTCTTCTGAGCTCTTAAAGCATTATGCTGAAAAGGAGTGGGAGTAGGGGGCAGACTTACCAGGCTCCTGACTTTAGGGGGAATGCTTCTGGTTTTTTCCCATTTAGGATGATGCTGGCTCTGGGCATTTTGGTTTGTTAAGAGACAAAATATCTTGTAAGAAACAAAATACCCAGATGCGTCTTCCAATGTCTTGTCCTGTGAACAGCAAGTATGATACCATTGAATTTAGAGATACTTACTGAGCAATTATTTTAATATAATATTTTTATTGATGTTTTCTGTATTTCAGACATCATTTTCCAGTTCAATTTAGGCATATTCCCCTCTTTCTTCCTCCCACCCCACCCTAGTTCATGCACTGCCATATATGTCCTGCATCTTTCTCTCAGTCTTTTTAAAGTTTTCCTTGGCAAATGTTTATCATTTTAGGCAGAATTTAACTATACCAGTCCATTCTTTGACACAGTCCTTATGTTGTGGTTCCTTCCCAATTGTATTGCTCCAAAGTGTGCCTATATACACTTCATATATGTACCAGAATTATGTCCTCCAAGAATAAACTGTTAAATCAGATATATGTTTTGGAATTCACATTTTTCCTTTCACGTTTATGTTACTCTAAAATATGAATATATACCTTCTACCCATATACATTAATTACCATGTTTGAAAGTAAGTGGTCAGTTAATTTCAGGGCTCATTAAGAGATTCATATTATAACATCACAGTTGCTTTCAGATAGAAAGAAATATAAAAATAACATTCCTCAGCTTGCCTTTCAATTAGCGGATTTGGTACTACCATCAACTAATGAGGGAAACCATTCCCTGTTTTGTTTTGGGGGGGGGGGACTGTGTTACTTCACTTAGCGTAAGGACTTTGAGTTCTATCTATGGAAAGTTCATGAAGTTATCTTTCTTTACTGCTGCATAGAACTCCATTCTGTAGATGTTCCACAGTTTTTTTTATCCATTTTTCAGTTGAGGGACATTTGGGTTGGTTCCAGTTGTTCGCTATTGTGAAAAGAGCTACAATAGTGATGTGCATGTATATTTCTGGAAGCATGAGTCTCGGGTGTTTATACCCAGAAGTGGTATGGCTGGGTCAGGTGGTAGTCTCATTTTGAATCTTTACAGGGTTCTCCACACTAATTTCCACAGTAGTTGTATGAGTTTATATCCCCACCAGCAGTGGATGAGTTTACCCCTTTCCCCCAAACCTCTCCAGCATTTGATGTCTTATGTCGTCTTAATCTTAGCCAGTCTTATTAGATTGAGATGATATAGTAGAGTGGTTTTAATTTGCATTGCCTTAATTATTAACAATTTAATGTGGTTTTGATTTTCATTTCCTTAATGATTAGTGATGTTGAACAGTTCTTAAAGTGTTTCTCAACCATCTCTAATTCCTCAATTTGTGAAGTCTATGTTCAGCTCTTTGCTCCATCTATTGAGTCAGTCATTTGTTTTCTTTGTTCTTTGTGTTTTGAGTAGTTTACATATTCTGGAAATCAAAGCTTTGTCAGATGTTTCTGCAGTGAAGGTTTCCTCCCACTCTGTGGGATTTCTCTTCACTTCCTTGATTGTTTCTTTTATTGCACAGAAGCTTTTGAGTTTAATGAGGTCCCATTTGTCATTTGTCGATCTTAATTCTTGTGATTCTTGTGCAGCTGCTGTCTGATCTAGGAAGTCTTTTCCTGTGCCCATGTATTGTAGTATGCTGCTAACTTTTTCTTCTATTGCCTTCAGAGTTTGGGGTTTCACACTGAGGTCTTTGATCCATCTGGAGTTGACTTTGGTACAGGGAGAGAGGTAGGGGTTTAATTTCATTCTTCTGCAAGAGGTGATCCAGTTTTGCCAATACCATTTGCTGAAGATGTTATCTTTTCCTCCATTGTGTCTTCTTGTCCCCCTTGTCAAATTTAAGATGGCTGAAATTGTATATGTTCAGATTTGGATCTTCAGTTTTGTTCCATTCGTCAACAGGTATGTTTTTGTGCCAGTACCAGGCTGTTTTTATGACTATAGCCCTGTAGTAAAGTTTGAAGTCTGGTATAGAGATCCCCCCTGTGTAGCTATTTTCACTCAAGTTCAGATCTTCAATTTTGTTCCATTTGTCAACAGGTCTGATTTTCTGCTAGTACCAGGCTGTCTTTTTTTTTTTTTTTATCTTTTGGAGACAGGGTCTCTCTCTAGTCCCAGCTGTCCTGGAATTCGTCTGTAGACCAGGCTGGCCTTGAACTCACAAAGATCCACCTGTTTCTGCCTCCCAAGTGCTCGGATTAAAGGCGTGCACCACCATGCCAGGCTCAGGCTGTCTTTAATGACTAGAATCCTATAGTGTACCTTGAAGTCTGGTAAGGTGATCCCCATTTGTATTGCATTTTTTGCTCAGGGTTGCTTTTGCTATTTGGGGTCGTTTGTCTTTCCATATGAATATAAAGATTTTTATATCCAATTCTGTGAAGAAACTCATGGGGTTTTAACTCGGAATGCCTTGAATGTGTATATTATTTTGGGTAGAATGAGCATTTTTTTAATTTCAAAATTTAGACATATTTTAATTTTTAAGTTAATTTATATTGAGCACATTTAATACAACAGTTCTTAATCAAATTTAGACTTATTCTCCCATACTTGCCCACCCCTAATGTCCCCCTACCCCCCTGACAGAGCTAATGGATTCTGGTATACAGGTCAAGTCCTTCCTTTTGGGTATTCTTTTGGCAGAAGCACTTAGAGAGTCAGCAAGCAACCTCCAAGCCTGGACTCCTGCTGATATCTTGCCTGCCTGTGAAAACCTGCCTGGTGCCTACTGTCTTTGATGCCTTGGGCAAAACATTGTCGCATTCCTGTAGTGATCTGGAGTATATGGCCTGACCCAACCCCCAATTCTCTATGTCAGAACCCCCCAAACATTCTGCATAAAAACCCAGAATTACAACAATAAATTGAGTTTTTTCCCTCATGGAATTGTTCCCAGTACCATCTCAGGGCTCTCTCTCTCTCTCTCTCTCTCTCTCTCTCTCTCTCTCTCTCTCATCTCTCTCCCATTTTATTGGGCCTCACTTCCAAATCCTCCCCCTCCCTACCTGGGCTTATATCTGAGCTCTGTGAACCCTGGACCGTGGAGGGAGAACACCTCATGGAAGGCTGCACACGTGTGATACATTTAAAATGATATTTGGCACCCAACATGCGGCTCAGCCTTTCATAGAGAAGAAGAAAACAGGTAAGGTTATAATGAACCCCATGTCTCTCAAAGGAGACAGGTCAGCAGGAAGTGACTGCACTGGACCCAGCCAAGTCCTGCCCTCTCAAGAGTGAGGATATTATTATTGGCTCTCGGGCTCTCTCTCAGCCCCAATTTCCTTCATGAGTGGGAAAAACTGGGGAGGATTCAGAGTAGGGAAGTGAGCAAAAGGTTCAGTGTAGCAGCCAGGTTTTGGCACAACCTCATAAGCAGGATAAGCTTTCAATCTTGTCTGTAGATTTTCTTCTAACCTTTAACTTTTTTTTCCACAGAAGGAAGGCTGTTGCATTCCTGCCTGCTGAGCCAGGTAGCTACAAAACCTTTCTGCCTGTAAGTTTTTGTATTTACTCTCATCTCTCTCCCTTTCCATTCCAAATAAATCCACGTGCACAGGCTGCATCAGGAAAGAGAAACGCAGCATGGGCTGTTTGCCCCTGGGCAGTGACATGGAGTCAGGAGACAGCATGGTATGGTGGGTGCCAGGAGACTACAAACCCAGAAGTCTTTGAGCCTGTTGCAGCCATGTTAACGTCTTTTTTTAACATTCCAAGCCAGCATGCCTCAGGCATGGCAACATGGGTAGGAACACTTCTGATTTGTGTTCTTTCTAAACCAGGTATCCCAAAAATACAAAGAGAGAATGTACCTTCAAACCTTACTGTGCTTTTGCTTACGGTACTTATTCAAAATTGAGATTAATTTTACTGTTCCTTTCATGGCAATTTTATCTCGAGATAATACATTTATAATATGGCCATTCAAAATCTGTTAAGTTAAATTCCATCTCAAGCATGCTTATTGAGATTTTAAATTTCTAAATCTAATTCATGAGTACCCAAAAACATCTTTAAATAAAGTTTGCACAATTAATCAATTAATTAAGAAGTCCTAGGCAAATCTAAGTCAATTAATTAAAAAGATCTTAGACAATTCTAAAATCAATTTAAAAGGTCCTAGACACTTTTGGAGTCTTTTAGATTTGTTTTCACATTTCAAAATTCACAGGCCTCTGGACCACGTGGTTTGCAATCTACCACTGAGCTGAAATAATAAGTCATCTTAGATAATGTTTGTCTTTAACTATCTAAAATTAACACCGTTTTTCTATTTCGGCATCCTGAAAACAATTGGTCATTTTGAAAAACTCAGTTAAAAATACTCTAAAGTTTTGATTAAAAATTAACTTGTTATAATTATACTGGTTACATAAATTTAGTGTTTAAATTCAGTAAAGACAAATTCTACAACTAAGATTAATCTTTTTTCCAATTAACTTGTTGTAATTCTATGGCTTATGTAAACTTAGTGTCTAAATTCAGTAAAGGCTAATTCTAAAACCAAAATTGACCTTTTTTCTCCCTAACTCAGGTCTGTTAGTTTACTCAAACAGCTAATAAATTAACTGATTTATTAAGGGTAAATATAAATTTACACATGTGATAATTAAAAGTTTTATTGAGTATGTAAAGTAATCTGCTGGTAATACTCCACCAACACTAAATAAGGATCTACATAACCCATTCTAAAATATGTATACCTTAAAGTAATTTATCTAGGGGTTGTAATATATAAAGGTTAAAATTATATAAATAAATTTATTTCTTCAGGATCAAGTCTTAATCAGGTGACTTAAAGATCACAATGTAGTCTTAATCAAGTTTTATATAACTTATTTTTACTTTTATCCAAAATTTTTTCACACATTATATAATGGTAAGCTAAATTACTTATGTTGTGTAAAAATTTGTCTAATACTATCAATATAAAAGACTGGTCACACTTAAATTTATGAGAACTACAACTTTTTATTATTTTTACTCCTAATTCATACTAGATTTCCAGGTGACAGCCTTGCCAATGATGTATATCAGTGTTATGGGTGTCTCTCTGTGATGTTATCTGTAACATCCCAATTGTATCTATAGGATAATTTAGATTTAAAAGACTATATTTCACCTCTACATCAATGACAGACCTCAAAACAATAGTTCAAGAATGCGAATGTAGTATTATGATTTCTTTTCAAAAATGGCAAATTCTTTTAAACTAACAGTAAAATTAATATAATGCCTTCCAAAATACAGCTGAACTTCTTCCTTGAATTAAGAGACATAAGATCTCCTGAAGGGATATTAAATTTCTCAAAAAAAAAGTCTATTAAACTGTATCAAACTCAGGTACTGTACTGGCTGGGGCTTCTACCAATAGCCAATTGTATCAGTAAAAATTAATACAGCTGAGATCTCCTGAGCCCAGTGGCAGGAAGAGGGGGAGACAGGTAGGAACTGGGTGTCTTGGCAAGCTGATTGTTGATCCTTTGGTCCTGCTGTCTTTGGTTTGATTGGCCTCTGTGGCTGTGAGGTTGGAGTTATCCTCCCAGCTGGGATTAAAGGTGTGGTCTTTGGCTTGATTAGATCTAGTGGCTGTGGGGGCGGAGTTATCCTCCCAGCCGGTATTAAAGGCACGCTTGTGTGACTCTTGAGATTTGAGACAACAAGTGCTATAAGGGGAAACCTATCAGAATAACAAGGGACTTCTCATGGCAAACGATGGAGGCAAGAAGAACCTGGATGCAAAGCATTCCCAGTGTTGAGGAACAATGGATGCCAGCCCAGGTTACTAATACCCAGGAAAAATGTCAATCATAGTGGAAGGAGAAAGAAAATCTTCACCATGACATAAACAACTTTTGAAAGACTACCTGTCCGGAAAACCAACCATTCGGGACTCATGCCTGAATGCCAATTCAAAGAACAGATATAAGGGCGCCAACACACACAGGCCAAACCTTAGCACAAGGGAATAACTAATAGATCGACATGAAGAGTAGAAACCTAAATCAAAACTCGCGTGACTGGATTAAAAGAGCGCAAAGGAAGCAACATAAATCTATCAGTCATAACCTTAAATATTAATGGAACTAATTCCCCAATCCAAAAGACAATGATGGAGTAGGTAACGGAAGTCCCATCGATATGCTGTCTACAGAAACACATCTCTACTCGGATCCCTAAATGAACGGATGGCACAACCTCTTTACATGGCAGAAGCCTAGAAGTGAAGACTGGAAAAATATTCCAGCAAATGGTACCAAAAAAGAGAACGCAGGTGTTGCATTTTAATATCGAAAACATAGACTTCAAAAGTAAAAGAAATCAGAAAAGAACCCACAAGATGGCATTACGATTATTATCAAGGAAACAATCCAACAAGAAGCCATTTCAACAATTATGAATATACTATGCCTCAAACTCTGGTGCACCAAAACTTTATAAAGGAAATTCTCCAGGACCAAAGTCACACTCACCAGCTAAGACACTCATATTAGAGACCTTCAACTACCCACTCATATACGCACGTCCTTGGATAGGTCAACAGGCAAAAGAATATAACAGGAGAACGATCTCTCGAACTGGAAATATATGATAACATGCCAAATGGGCCTATCAGAACCTCATACCGTGAATATCACCCATGCATGATACGAATACACTTTCTTCTCTCGTCACCCATGGAACTTCATCCAAATACCACATAACTGGGGACACAGACGAAAAACTCAACAACAAAAGGAATTGAATTAATTTCATGCAGTCCTTAGCCACAGTTGAAAACGAAGCTCAACGTTCAACACAAGGATAAGTCCCTCTGCCTAAAGAACATGCGAGTAACGACGACTACTTTTGATAAGTTAATGGGTAAGGAAAGAATAAGAAAGAAGAAGTAAATACAGCTCGCCTGGAATTGAATGACATATGACAATACAAAACATCAAACGAAAATATGGGACTACCTTAAAAGCAGTCTCTAAGAGGGTGAAATTTATAGCCCTGGGTGCTACATGTAGAAAACAGAAAGACCAAGAGCACCAAGATGAATTGATCTACACTACGAGCTAAAAAGCCTTGAAGAGGCAACACAGCATGAACCCTTAAATTCGAACAAGACAGGGAAAGAAATAACAAAAATCAGAGCAGAAATATGAAATAGAAAAAGAAAACAATACAAAAAAAATTCAATTGAATCCAAAAGTTGGTTTCTTTTGAAAGACATAACAGATAGACAGACCTCTAGCCCAGTTAACATAAAAGAAGAAGAACAACTCCAATCAATACAATACATGTGATGAAATGGGAATATCACAAAGAAGGAACAGATATAGATCAAAAAATTATATGGGGAATAGTTACACGACCTATCTACTGTCTACACAAGTTTTGAACCTAGAAGAGAATGGATAAATCACTGAAAATCCTGGGAATCAACCAAGCTTGGCCAAGACGGGAGCCCGCCAGCTTAACACAGACCCATCATCCTAGAAGCAATATGAGCGTGTAATAAGAAGCTCCCAATAAAAAAATCGCCAGGCTCAGGACGTTCACCATTAGCAGAATTTTAAATAAACATTTCAAAAAGACACTACAACCCATTATTTCTGAGCTGTTTAGAAGTATGACAATCATGAGGGAATTCTCGCCAAATTCCTTCTACGAAGCAAATCACTCTAAGTACCAAAAAAAAAACACAAATCAACTAAAAAGGAGAATATTAGACCCATCCTAGTGACACAGATGCCAAAAATTCTAAACAAAGAATACGGCAAAGCCTACAGACTCACATCACGAAGATCATCATCATGGACCAATGGGAGGAACAGAGAGAGCGCAGAGACGGTTTCAACATAGAAAAGTAATCTAAGACAGCATCAACCAAACACATAAATGGAAGGTCAAAGACAAACCACACCGGTAGCGTCATCTCATTGATGCGAAAAAAGCCTTGACAAAAATCCAGCATCCCTTAGTGCTTAAAGCCCTGAGAAGAATTGATTGGAGGCATTCGAATTCCTCAATGTAATTCAAAGCCATGTACAGGAAACCCAGCAGCCAATATATCCTAAAATGGGGAAATGACAAACATTCCCCGTAGTTAAAGAGTACCGGAACCCGGCGAAGGCGCCCGCACGCCCACTTCCTTCCTTTCAAATGTAGTGCTTGAATGAACACTTGCTCGGGAACAATAAGGAAAAGCAAGAAAAAAGGAATAAACAGGCAAGTACTAATTGGAAAAGAGGAAGTCAAAGCTTCCATTTCTGGAGATGATTGGTTTTACTGAGGGATGGCTAAAAAACTTCTATCAGAAAACCTCTAGATAATATCACAGCTTACCAAGTGTTAATACAAATTATCTTAGAACACGCAACTTACCGCTTCTTTCGGATGCCTCAGCTGTCCTACTGAATCACATCAGAATTCGAACCCACCACAATAGTGAGCCCAGGATAAAAATGTTACCTGAAAGAATCAATACCTTCCTACCACCAAGAAACCAAGCTCACAACTGAAGAAATTTTAAAACCTTAAATGAAAAATGAAATCCCGAACAAACCTCAGACAGATAAGGAATTAGGAAACCCTCTCCATAGACACTCAAGAAGGCTTCACAAATTTTTGACTAAAAAAATCTTGAAACATCATAAGTGGACCACCATACCAAGAACTCTGTCATGATGGGATTTACATGTAACACTAGATAACAATTCCACCTACAGATCTTGTAAGGCTTTGCGCACCCAACAAGTATGCCTTACAGAGTTCATTCAAGCTCGAAGAGAAAACAAAGTTCTTAATCATTGAAAAAGCCTGGAACAAATCCCCAAATGCAAAAAAATCCCGAGTGAAAAAGAGCTCACAGGAGGAAGGGAATCTCTATTCCAGACATTTCTAATACTATACTACAGCCTATAGTCATAAAAATGCAGCTGGTACTGGCAAAAACAGACTTTGTTGATAATGGAAGCAAATACGAAGGATCCAAATCTGAGCACATAACAATTTCAGCCATCTTCAATTTGACAAGGAGGGAAGAAGAAACCACAATGGGAGAAAACGACACGCATCTTTGCAGCAGTGGTGTGGCAAAACTGGATCACCACTTGAAAAAGATGAAATTAAACCCCTACCTTCTGTCACCCCTGTACAAACTCACACTCCAGATATATTAAAGACCCACGAATCGCTTGAAACCTCCAAACTTCGAAGGGATAGAAGAAAAGTTGGAAGCATCCTACGAGACATAAGGCATGCGAAAGACTTCTTAATCAGAACAGAGTCTGCACACCCTAAAGTTAAGTCGCACAATGGACCAACATGGGCACCTCATCAAACTCACAAGCTTCTGTTACATACAAAAGAAACATCAAGGAAAGTGAAGAGAAATCTCCACAGAATGCGGAGGAAACCTTCACTGCAACACATCTGACAAAAGCATTGATTTCCAGAATATATAAACTACTCAAGAAAACACAAGAAAAAAGCAAATAGATTCACGACTCCTAATAGATGGAGCAAAGAGCCTAGAACAGATAGACCTTCACAATGTGAGAATTAGAAGATAAGTCGAGACAACCTCTCAAGAACTGACCACATCACTAAATATTTAGGGAATGCAAATTAAAAACCATTTAAGATATTTCTCTTACTCCCAAAAAAGACTGCTACGATTCAGAAATCAAATGATACCAAGTGCTGAGCGGAGAGGTTGTGGGGAACGGGAACAATCATCACTGCTGGGGAGCTGTAAACTCTGTCAGCCACGTATGGTGAAGACAGTGCGGAGAACCCCTTGGAATACTTGGAATGACTTGCCAACCAGACTCAGCCATACCAACTCCTGCGCATTGTACCTAGCCTCAGACTTAGCGAACGGATACATGATCGGACATCTGTTTTATTGCAGCTCTCTTCAAATAAGCGATGAAGTTGGACCAACCCAAAAGCGCCCTCAAGCTGATGGAGGGATAAGAAAATGTGGAATCTAAATCACATGGAATTCTATGTCAGCATTAAAAAAAAAAAAATTAAAGATGAAAAAAAAATAAGTTCAGAAAATGGCTGGAGCCTAGAGGGACATCATGCTGAGTGAAGTTAACATAGTGCCAGATAAACAAACGAGATGGTTATCCTCTCATATGTGGATGCCTAGTGCCAATTACATAGTTGTAAGTACTTTTCTGTGTACAGCCCCTCTGAGCTTTTGTCACTAAGCAGTTGGGCAATAATGCATTTTTTGAAACTGTCTGTTGAA
>VZQC01014308.1:2825739-2898332 GCA_009823505.1 Rhizomys pruinosus
CAACAACAACAGAAAATACTGCATCAAAGAACTGACTGAAACAGTGAACTTCTGCTCAAAACAGTCAACTTCCCCATGGAAAATATTGAGAAAGACTAAGAGATGGAAAGCATGTTTGGCAGAATGCACGAGCTCTGGTGGGGTGGGGGAATGAGCGGGAACATGGGTCTAGATTTGTTAAAAATAAATAAATAAATTTATGTGAAAAAATAAATAAATAAATAAATAAATAAATAAATAAATAAATAAATAAAAATAATAAATAAAAAAATAAATAAATAAAAATTAATACAGCTGCCTTTTATCAAGCTAAAAATCAGGCCCAGTGAATCTATCAAGACTAAAAGGTCATGGCTAAAACCCAAGTACTAAACTGATACATTATTTTGTTTTTTAAACTTAATGTTAAAGGACTAAAATATTTTATTCTTAAAAGTACTTTAATTAGCCTTAATCAATTTATCTAATAAAATGATAAACGAGGTATTTTCTATAAATAACCACAGTAATATAAAACAATGTTATTTTTAACCACTTGTGCCATAGCAAAAACACAACCTAGTATAATAAATAGAGTTTAGAGTGTGAAGTGTTTAGATTAGGGCCTTCTCAGCACAGGAAGGAGCCAGCCACTGAAGCCAGGCATATATTAGGATAGATCTACTCCTGGGTTGTTGCATAATTGATTCATTGATTTATTGGATAGCTAATTCTTGGTCCTGCATAGCTGGAGGGGTGGAGTCGCCCTGCTAGCTGGGATTAAAGGTGGGCCTGTTAAATCATTGTATAGTGTGGCTGTCAGGGTGGAGTTGCCCTTCTGGCTGGTATTAAATTGGGCCTTTGACACTGTGAGACTTGAGTGTGAAGTGGTTACACCAGGTCTTTTCCAGGACCACCTGAAGCACAGAGTACTGGGAAATGGGCTAAGTCAGGCATACACCCTGACCTTCTCCCCCACCACAAACTGGAATTTCAGAGACAGTGTCCAAGTGGTTTTTTTGGAGACCCTTCAGATCAGAACGGCAAGAGTGAATTAGATTTCCAAAATATAAACAAAATTGAAAGCCTGAAACCTAGACAAATCAACACTGCATAAACAAGGAGGGAGAAAAAGGCATTTGAAGCAGGCAAACAAAGCAAGCCATCAACACAGTGAAAAGACATTTGTGATTCATATCAGAATACAGGCAAATAAAGGGAAACCCATATGCCAGGGATATGACAAAGGGACAACATGGGAAAGGTTCAGAATAATTCCACACCAAGCACTACCAACCCTGAGAATCATTTCTCTTCCTCTTCTGAAGGTTCTCCAAAAAAGAATCTACTTGGATACAGACATCTATCTAATATTTCACCCAAACACCAGAGAATACGCTTTCTACTCAGCACCTCATGGAACATTCTCCAAAATAGACCATATACTGGGACACAGGAAAAAAACTCAACATATACAAAAAGATTGAAATAATCTCATGCATTCTTTCAGACCACAGTGCAATAAAACTCAATATCAACACCAGGATAAACCCTACAACCTACAAGAACACATGGAGACTAAACAACAGTCTCTTGAATAATGAATGGGTCAAGAAAGAAATAAAGAAAGAAATAAAAACATTCCTGGAACTGAATGGCAATGATAAAACAACACAGAAAAATCCATGGGACACTTTAAAAGCAGTCCTTAGAGGGAAGTTTATAGCTCTAAGTGCCTGCATTAAAAAACCAGAAAGAGCACAAGTGAATGATCTAACACTGAAGCTAAAAATACTTGAGAGGCAACAACAAATGAACCCTAAACGCAGCAGACAAGAAAAATAACAAAAGCGGACCAGAGATCAATGAAATAAAAACAAAGAAAACCATACAAAAAATCAATGAATCCAAAAGTTGGTTCTTTGAGAGAATAAACAAGATAGTCAGACTTCTAGCCTAATTAACCAAAAGAAAAAGGGAAAACTCCAAATCAATAGAATCTGTGATGAAAGGGGAATATCACAACAGACAAAGAAAAGAGCCAGACAATCATACGGGAATACTTCAAAAACCTGTACTCTACTAAGTTTGAAAACCTAGAAGAAATGGATGAATATCTGAAATGCTGGGAATCACCAAAGCTCAACCAAGAAGAGATCGACAGCCTAAAAAGACCAATAACACAGGAAGAAATTGAAAATGTAATAAGTAGGCTCCCCACCAAAAAATGCCCCGGCCCACGTGGTTTCACGGCAGAATTCTATAAAATATTTCAAAAAGACTTACAACCATTACTACTCAAGTTGTTTAGAAGGATACAAACTGAAGGAGTTCTCCCAGATTCCTTATATGAAGCCAGCATCATGCCAAAATTCTAAACAGGATACTGGCAAATCGCATACAGACCTACATCAAGAAGATCATCCACCATGACCACGTTGGATTCATACCAGAGATGCAAGGATGGTTTAACATATGAAACTCCACCAGAAAACTCCTAGAAATGATTAACAGCTTTGGTAAAGTGGGATATGACAAAGGGACCACATGGGAAAGGTTCAGAATAATTCCACACCAAGAACTACCAACCCTGAAGGAGATTGCTACAGTGGGATCCCCCTGGGGTGACCCAAAAAACAGATCTCAGAGGAACAATTGCAGACCTATTCAGATAAGTTAAAGAATATAAAGAACAAGTCCGAGAAATAAGGAGAGAGAATGAAAAACTCAAGAAGGACCTAGAGGGAGACAATGAAAAATTTCAGAAAGACCTAAATAGATAGAATTTTAAACTCCAGAAAGAAGTAGAGGGAGAAAATGACAAATTCCGGAAGGAAGTGGAAACACTGAAAAAGGAAGCCAACCAGCTAAGTAAGGAGCACCAAGAAGAGATTGAGAAGCACCAAAATGAACTGGAAATGCTAAAGAAATCATAGGATGCAATGAAAAAAGAAATAAAATACTCATCCAATCAAGAGAAAAGGAATGGAAAGAGCCTCAGATTACATAGGACACCTAAAAAGCTCAAGGAAAGATTATGAAAAATTTATAAATTGTTCCACAAAAGTGGAACAAACAAGAAATATGGGAAACTATGAAAAGATCAAAACTCCACATCATAGGAATAGAGGAAGGAGAAGAATCCCAAGAGAATGGTATTGTTCAGATCTTCAACAGAATAATAGAAGAAAATTTCCCCAAACTAAAAATAAGACAAATCCAAACAAATGAAAGAAGCACATAGAACTCCAAACTGACAAGACCAGAAAAGAAACTCCTTACACCATATCATAGTTAAAATTCTAGAAGTCCAAAACAAAGACAAAATTCCAAAAGCCACAAGAGAAAAACAAGACATTACATATAAGGGGAAACCCATCAGAATTACAACTGACTTCTCAGCACAAACATTGAATACAAAAGAACATGGAGCACAGCACTCCCAGTGTTAAAGAATTATAGATGCCAACCCAGGTTACTATACCCAGCAAAAATGTTGATTAAAGTGGAAGGAGAGAGAAAAATATTTCTTGACATAAACAAGATGATAGAATACATGTCCAGAAAACCAACCCTTCAGAAAATACTTGAAGTAATTCAAAGGACTGAAGAGAGCAGAAACTATCCCCAAGCTCCTACAAAGAGAAACTAATAAAAACATGACTGCAGAAGTAGACACTGACACTAAAAATGCAAATGGCTAATAAGGGGAAAGGAAGCAATATGCATCTTTCAATTATAACCTTAAATATTTGTGGGCTAAACTCGACAATCAAAAGACATAGACTGGGAGATTGGATTAGGAAACAAAACCCATTGATATGCTGTTTACAAGAAACCCATCTCAATCTCAAGGATGGGCACCAACTTAAGGTGAAGGGATGGAAAACTATATTCCAAGCAAATGATACCAAAAAGAAAGCATGTGTTGCTATTTTAATATCAGATAAAATAGACTTCAAAGTAAAAGAAATCAAAAGAGACAAAGGGGGCCATTATATCTTTATCAAAGGAACAATTGACCAGGAAGACTTCACATTCATAAACATATATGTACCAAATTCTGGTGCACCATAATGTATAAAGAAAATCCTTCAGGACCTCAAGCCACAGACTAACCCCAGCACACTCGTAGTAGGGGACTTCAATACCCCACTAAGTCCTTTGGACAGATCAACACGACAAAAAGAAAACAAAACAGAGAGGCATCTTAACTGAATGAAACAAAACACCAAATGGACCTCACAGACATCTGACGAATATTCCACCCAAATACCAGAGAATACACTTTCTACTCAGCATCCAATGGAACATTTTCCAAAATCTAACACGTACTGGGACACAGAAAAAAACTCAATAAATACAAAAAGATTGAAATAATTTGAGGCATTCTACCAGACCACAGTGCATTAAAGCTCAATAGGAACACCAGGATAAGCCCTACAACCTACAAGAACACATGGAGACTAAATAACACTCTCCTGAAAAATGAATGGGTCAAGGATGAAATAGGGCTGGAGAGATGGCCTAGTGGTTAAGAGCACCGACTGCTCTTACAGAGGACCCGGGTTCTATCCCCAGCACCCACATGGCAGCCGAGAAATGTCTGAAACTCCAATTCCAGGAGAACTCCAGTTCCAGGAGAATCCGACACCCTCTTCTGAACTCTGCGGCATTGCACGACACGGGTGCACAAACTTGCATGCAGACAGTACATTCATACACATATAGAAAGAAATAAAATTAATAAAAAAATTTAAAAAAAATAAAAAAATAAAAGCATTCCTGGAATTGAACGACAATGATAATATAACACATCAAAATTTATGGGACTCTTTAAAAGCAGTCTTAAGAGGGAATTTTATAGCCCTGAGTGCCTGCATCAAAAAAATAACAAAACAAACAAACAAACAAAAAAAACCAGAAAGAGCACAAGTTAACTATCTAACACTGCAGCTAAAAACACTTGAGAGACAACAACAAATGAACCCTAAATGCAGCAGACAGGAAGAAATAAAAGAAATCAGAGCAGAAACCCATGAAGTAGAAACAAAGAAAACCATACAATGTATCCAAAAGTTGGTTCTTTGAGAGAATAAACAATATAGACAGACCTCTAGCCCAGTTAACCTAAAGAAAGAAGGAACAATTCCCAATAAACACAATCCATGATGAAAGGGGTAATATCATAATGCACAATGAAAAGATCCAGACAATCATATGGGAATACCTCAAAAAACTAAACTTTACTAATTTTGAAAACCTAGAAGAAATGGAGGAATATCTGAAATCCTGGGAATCACCATAGCTCAACTAAGAAGAGATCAACAGCTTAAACATACCCATAATATATGAAGAAATTGAAGATGTAATAAGAAATTTTTATTAGTTGGGTAACTAATTAAAAGCCCAGGCCCAGATGGTTTCACAGCAAAATTCTATAAAACATTTAAAAAAGATTTACAACCAATATTACTCAAATTGTTTAGAAGGTCAAAAACAGAGGGAATTCTCTCAAATTCCTTCTATGAGCCCAGCATCACTTTACTACCAAAACCAGGTAAAGAAACAACCAAAAAGTTGAACTATAGACCCATCTCATTAATGAAAACAGATGCAAAAATTCTAAACAAAATACTTGAAAATCACATACAGACCCATATCAAGATCATCCATCATAACCAAGTTGAATTCATACCAGACATGCAGGGATGGTTCAACATATGACAATCAAAGGTTATCATCAAACATATAAATGGACTGAAAGACAAAAACCACACAATCATCACAATTGACATGGAAAAATCCTTTGAGAAAATCCAGCATCCCTTCATGCTTAAAGTCCTAAAGGGAATTGGATTGAAAGAATCATTCCTCGATGTAATCAAAGCCATATACAGGAAACCCACAGCCAATATCATCCTAAATGGGGAGATGACAGAAGCATTCCCTTTAAAGGTAGGAACTCGGCAAGGCTGCCCACAGTCACCATTCCTCTTCAATATAGTGGTTAAAACACTTGCTAGGGCAATAAGGTAAGTAAAGGAAATCAAAGAAGTTCTAATTGGAAAAGAAGTCAAGCTATTGCTTTTTGCTGAGGATATGATTGTTTACCTAAGGGATGCTAAAAACTCCACCAGAAAACTCCTAGAAATGATTAAGAGCTTCAGTAATGTGGAAGGATAGAAAATTAACCTAGAACAATCAGTAGCTTTTCATTACATCAACAACAAGGAAGTGAAGAAGGAATACAGGGAGACATTCCCACTCACAATAGCCTCAAAACAATATAAAACCCATGAACAAACATAACCAAAGACAACGAAGATCTGGGAGAACTCCTTCCGTGTGTATCCTTCTAAACAACCTGAGTAGTAATGGTCGTAAGTCTTTTTGAAATATTTTGTAGAATTCTGCCGTGAAACCACCTGGGCCTGGGCATTTCTTTGTTGGGAGCCTACTTATTACATCTTCAATTTCTTCCTGTATTAATGGTCTTTTCAGCTGTTGATCTCTCCTTATATGAAGCCAGCATCATGCCAAAATTCTAAACGGGATACTGGCAAATCGCATACAGACCCACATCAAGAAGATCATCCACCATGACCAAGTTTGATTCATACCAGAGAAGCAAGGATGGTTCAACATATGAAAATCAATAAATATAATCAAACATATAAATGGACTGAAAGACAAAAACCACACCATCATCTCAATTGATGTGGAGAAAGGCTTTGACGAAATCCGGCATCCCTTCATGTATAAAGACCTGGAGGGAATTGGACTGGAGGGATCATTCCTCAAGGTAATCAAAGCCATATACACGAAACCCACAGCCAATATTATCCTAAATGGGGAAACGAGAGAAGCATTCCCCTTAAACGAATTAAAAGCTTTGGTAAAGTGGCAGGATACAAAATAAATCTAGAAAAATCAGTAGCTTTTCTTTACACCAAACACAAGCAACTGAAGAAGGAATACAAGGAGACCTTATCACTCAAAATAGCCTCAAAGACAATAAAATACCTAGGAACAAACCTAATCAAAGACAACAAGTATCTCTACAACAAAATTTTAAACCTCTGAAAAAGGAAATTGAGGAAGACATCAGAAGATGGACAAACCTCCAATGCTCATGGATTGGGAAAATAAATATAGTAAAAATGTCCATCCTACCCAAACTTGTGTACAGATTTAATGCAATCCCAACCAAAATCCCCAGGAGTTTCTTCACGGGCTTGGAAAAAAATCCTCAGTTTCATTTGGAAAAATAAAAGACCCCNACAAAAGACCCCGAATAGCCAAAGCAACCCTGAGTGAAAAGAGCAATACAGGGGGGATCTCTATACCAGACATCAAACTATACTACAGGGCTATAGTCATAAAAACAGCCTGGTACTGGCACAAAAACAGACCAGTTGACCAATGGAATAAAACTGAAGATCCAAACCTGAGCTCATACAATTTCAGCCACCTCATATTTGACAAGGGGGCCAAGAATACACAATGGAGGAAAGACAGCATCTTCAGCAAGTGGTGTTGGCAAAACTGGATCACCACTTGTAGAAGAATGAAATTAAACCCCTACCTCTCACCCTGTACAAAAGTCAATTCCAGATGGATCAAAGACCTCAATGTGAAACCCCAAACTCTGGAGGTGATAGAAGAGAAACTTGGCAGCAGACTACAAGACATAGGTGTAGGAAAAGACTTCCTAAATCAGACAGCAGCAGCACAAGAAATAAGATGGACAATTGACAAATGGGATCTCATTAAACCCAAAATCTTCTGTACATCAAAAGAAACAATAAAGGAATTGAAGAGAAAACCCCCAGAGTGGGAGGAAACCTTCACTGCAGATACATCTGACAAAGCATTAATTTCCAGAGTATACAAGCTACTCAAAAAACAAAAACCAGGGGCTGGAGAGATGGCCTAGGAGTTAAGAGCGCCAACTGCTCTTACAGAGGACCCGGGTTCGATCCCCAGCACCCACATGGCGGCCAAGAACCGTCTGAAACTCCAATTCCAGAAGAACTCCAGCTCCAGGGGAATCCAACACCTTCTTCTGACCTCCGTGGCATTGCACGACACGGGTGCACACACCTGCATGCAGACAGTACATTCATACACATACTGAAATAAAGAAAAATTTAAAAAATTTAAAAAAAAAACAAAGAAGAAAGAAAACAAATGAATCACTCAAAAGATGGAGCATAGAACTGTATAGAGACTTCACAGAGAAGGAATTAGAGATGGTTGAGAAACATCTTAAAAATGGTTCAACATCATTAATAATTAGGGAAATGCAAATTAAGACCACTTTAAGATATCATGTCACTCTGATAAGACTGGCCAGTATCAAGAAAACAAATGATATCAAGTGCTGGAGAGGTTGTGAGGAAAGGGGAACACTCATCCATTGCTGGTGGGAATATAAACTTGTACAGCCACTATGGAAAGCAGTGTGGAGAACCCTTTGAAGACTCAAAATGAGCTTGCCATTTGATCCAGTCATACCACTCCTGGGCATATACCCACAAGACTCATCTAAGTGCAGAAATACATGCACAGCCATATTTATTGCAGCTCAGTTCACAAAAGCAAAAAGCTGGAACCAACCCAAATGGCCCTCAACTGACGAGTGGATAGAGAAAATGTGGTACATGTGCAAAATGGAGTTCTATGCAGCGGTAAAGATAGTATCATGAACTTTGCAGGTAAATGGATGGAGCTAGAAGGCATTAAATTAAGTGAAGTAACACAGTTCCAGAAAAACAAACAATGAATGGTTATCCCTCATATGTGGATGATATGTCTTGTGGAGAGGGATGCATATTAAAAGAACAACAACAGAAAGACTGCATCAGAAAACTGACTGGAATGATGAATTGGGAGGGATGGAAGGGGTGGGAGAGGGAAATGTGTGTATATTTGATTAATACATATTTAATTGACGTGAGTTCAAGACGTATCCAATTTTTCCCAGACTGTGTCTACAGGTTACATGATGTTTTAGGACTAAAGAAAAGTAAATATGTTTATATTAGACAACATTGATTTAAAGCTTCTGATAAAAATTGTATTACACCTAAGTTAATTGGAAATATAAATTGTTGTCCACATTTGTTTTACTTAAAATCTGTATAATAATAACTTTGGGATTGGCACATACAAATGTTCGCTATAATTTTTCTATTGTACAGTATCACCTTGTAGCATTCTCTTTTACCTGTAGGATAATTTAACTTAAAAAATTAAGTTTGCTTCCCAAGTTAAAAACGTCACCCAAAACAGCATGGGTGAATTTGGTGAAATCTGCACCTTGACTCCAGCCTATACGTATGTGTAATACAACTGCTTTTTTGAGACTAATGGGTCAAAAAAACAAAAACATAAAATAAAAAGGGGGATACAGATAGATATGAAACCTTTTTGTCAAAAACCTTGCAATTCAAATCTTAAAATTAACTACGAGTAAAGTTTTGTATGTTCCAACAGGTCAAAATGTCACCAACTTAACGGTTGAGAAAGAAAAGATACAGCTTTGCATTGGCTAGGATGTACTAGGAAGTGCCAGCAGAAAGGTTCGCCAGTCTTAACATTAAAAGGAAGAAAAGCCTCAGATTGCTACAGATATCAAACCCCTCACTGGATTCTACTTGTAACAACTATTTATAATGAGTCCTAACGAAACTTACCTTCTAGATGCCACAAGGTTTTAATACGAAAGACTTTCTTACCCCCCCATAGAACAAGGAGAAATATGATGATGATGAGGTCGTTCTCTAACTGTAAATTGGAGCCAACTGTTATAGAGGTAATCTCTTATAAAACTGGTAAAACTGCCTTCTTTAATTGAATAATAGAAATAGGAACTGTGAAAAGGATTATTCTCTATTCAGATCCAAATAGAATACTAAAGTCTCCTTAAGCTATGCATTTAAGCAAAATATATTAATACAGGAGAGCTCTGATATCAGCAATGGATTATTCTAACAAGGAGGTGTTGGCCAGGGGATCCCAGCCCCCCCAAAAGTTAAAGGCTTCTTGCCTGTAAACTGGGATATCTGCAAGAAGAGAGGCGATAAGGCCCTGCTGTCGAAGAACTGATGTAAGCATAGGAAAGAAGCTTGCAAGTGTACAGTTGGTCTCTGGAATACGAGAGAGTGTTACCAAAGACCACTAAACCAATAAAGCATATATAGGTCTCCTTGAGTCAAGCAAAACTCCTCCGTCACCACCAGCTACACCTCACATGCTTGGAAATACTGTGCAGCAATGAGAGCCATATGTCTGTATATCCCAAATATAATTGGCTTTTAGCTCTCTCCTTGGAGGAATAACCCATGGCTTACATCCTCTAGTGGTTAGGAGATGTTATAAGCCACAGTAAGACCCTGTCATATTTTACAGAAAAAATGTAATTCATGGATTAACATACCACACAAACATCTGTGTCTATACCAAAGTAACCTACCATAACAATTAGTACTGTTTAAATATATATATATATATATAGATATATATATAGTATAGATATATATAATTGCCTTGTGCTTCATTAGTAGGACGGAAAGGTTAATCCTGGACAAACTTTCAGCCCCTGAAAGGAAACAGCCAGAATTGACCAGAGTCCAAGACAATAGCTCCTGAGAAAGTAGACTGTTTTTCTTCTCATCTACCTGTGCCCTTTTCTAAGCCTAGGGAACAATCTTCAGAAGAGGGGCCATGGTAGAATGTAAGGGCTGCGATTGGGGTGAATGACAAAACTACAGCAATATAGTCTGGACACTCATCTGATCAACTTTATTGAACTTACAAGCACCCCCCCCAGCTGGATGGTGGGAACAATGGGTTGTGTGGATTTGGGCACAACTGCTTGCAAATCGGTTTTACATGAAGGATGCTTGTACACATAAATTATTACTTATTGTTTAAAAATGAAAAAAATAAAGAAGTAATAAGAAAATAAAAAAGAAAATTAACCTAGAACAATCAGTAGATTTTCTTTACATCAATAACAAGGAAGTGAAGAAGGAATACAGTGAGACAGTCCCATTCACAATAGCCACAAAACAATATAATACTTAGGAACAAACCTAATCAAAGTCACCAAAGATCTCTACAACAAAAAAATGTAAACCCCAGAAGAAGGAAATTGAAGGAGACATCAGAAGATAGAAAAACCTCCCATGCTCATGGAGTGGGAAAATTAATATAGTAAAAATGTCCATTCTATCCAAACTCTTGTACAGATTTAATACAATCTCAATTAAAATCCCCAAGAGTTTCTTCATAGGCTCGGAAAAAAAGGCCTTAATTTCATTTAGAAATACAAAAGACCCCAAATAGCCTAAGCAACCCTAAGTGAATAGAGCAATACAGGGGGAGTCTCTATACCAGACTTCAAACTATAATACTACAGGGATATAGCCATAAAATTAGCTTGGTAGTGGCACAAAAACAGACCTGTTAACCACTGGAACAAAACGGAAGATCCAAACTTGAGGACATACAATTTCAGCCACCTCAAGGAAAGACAGCATCTTCATCAAGTGGTGTTGGCAAAACTGCATCACCACTTGTAGAAGTATGACATTAAACCCCTACCTCTCGCCCTGTAGAAAAGTCAACTACACTCTCTGCTTCCTGTGCTCATTGCGAGATGTGACCCTTGGCTTGCTGCTCCAGCCCTGGCCCCCATGCTTCCCATCACAATGGACTCTAATTCCCTGGAACCGTCAATTGAGCTTACAGTTAAGAGATTGGCCTGTGTCTCAGAAGAGATTTTGGACTGTAGACTTTTAAATAGAATTGAGACTGATGTGACCCTCGGCTTGCTGCTCCAGCCCTGGCCACCATGCTTCCCACCACAATGGACTCTAATTCCCTGGAACCATCAATTTGATGATCCAGTTTTGCCAACACCACTTTCTGAAGATGCTTTCTTTTCTCCATTGTGTCTTCTTGGCCCCCTTGTCAAATATGATGTGGATGAAATTGTATGTGCTCAAGTTTGGATCTTTGGTTTTGTTCCATTGGTCAACAGGTCTGTTTTTGTGCCAGTACCAAACTGCTTTTATGACTAGAGCCTTGTAGTATAGTTTGAAATCTGGTATATAGATCCACCTGTATTGCTCTTTTCACTCAGGGTTGCTTTGGCTGTTCCAGGTCTTTTGTTTTTCCATATGTAATTAGGACTTTTTTTTCAAGCCTGCTAAGAAACTCTTGGGGTATTTAATTGGGATCACATTGAATCTGTATATGAGTTTGGGTAGAATGAACATTTTTACTATATTAATTTTCCCAATCCATGAGCATGGGAGGTCTTTCCATCTTCTGATGTCTTCTTCAATTTCCTTCTTCAGGGGTTTAAAATATTTTTTTTGTAGAGATCTTTGGTGTCTTTAGTTAGGTTTCTTAATATGTATTTCATTGTTTTGAAGCTATTGTGTGTGAGAAGGTCTCCTTCTAGTCCTTTTTTAGTTGCTTGTTGTTGGTGTAGAGAAAGGCTATGTAGGCATTCTTTTGGCAGAAGCACTTAAGAAAATCAGCAAGCAGCCTCCAAGCCTCAACCCCTGCTGCTATCCTGAAAACCTGCCAAACCCACCCTGGCACCGCCAACTGTCTTTGATCCCTTGGGGCAAAGCATTGATCTGGAACAAATGGCCTGAGGTCCTGCTTGTCCCAACCACCTCTCCAAACCCCCAATTCTGTGTGTCCTAGCCCACTGCAAGGACTTGTATAAAAAGCCTTATACAACATAAAACCGAGTCATTTACTCCCAGTCTCTCTACAAAAAACAAACAAATAAACAAAACACACAAAAGTCAACTACAGATGGATTAAAGACTTCAATGTGAAACCCTCAACCTCTGAAGGTGATAGAAGAAAAAGTTGGCAGCAGACTACAAGACATAGGTGTGCTGGATAGCTTTAGTGTCAACTTGACACACCTGGGTTGAGGGAACCTCAATTGGGGAATTGGCTCCATTGGATTGGCCTGTGGCCACATCTGTGGATTATTGATGGTCGAGCAGTGTGGGAGGGCCCAGCCAACAATTAGTAGTGCCACCCTGGGCAGGTTGTTGTGTATGGTATAAAAGGGCAGGCTGATCGTGGGCCAGGAGAGCAAGCCAGTGAACAGCATTTCTCCATGGCCTGTGCTTCAGCTCCTGCCTCCAGGTTCCTGCCCTGAGTTCTTGCCTTGGGCTCCCTAAGTGATCAACTATGGCCCTGGAGATGTAAGCAGAATAAACCCTTTCCTACCCAAGTTGGTGTTGGTCAGAGTGTTTTGTCATAGCAATGGAAGACACACCAGAACAGAAATTTGTACCAGAGAGTGGGGCATTGCTGTGACATACCTGATCTTGGTGTTTTGGGGAAGGATTGTGGAAGCATTTGGATTGAATGCCTAAAGATTGTCGCAAGGAGCTTGGAGCAGTTTTGCTGAAGGAGTTGTAGAAGATGGAGCTCTGGCTTGTGAAGTTTCTAGTTTCAAAGGGGAACAGAGATCATCAGGACTGTGTAATCTGTGGGTTCTGGTCAGCTGGGGCTGAAGAATCAGCTGTAAGTAACAAGAGACCAGAACCTGAAGTGAAATCGTGTTGTACTGGGACAATTGATGCTGGTTAGCTGGGGCTGAAGAATCAGCTGTAACAAGAGACCAGAATCATTGTGGTGAAATCTTCTGGGAAGAATTTCTTCAGGGTCAGCACACAGAAGCTGTGATCCAGAAGGGGCCTGAGCCTCCATCTCAAGCCAGAAGCAGGAATTGGCAACGTGTAAGAGTTTCCTATATGGTTCTGGTGTTGAAATTTGAGGGGGTCACAGACAGCAGCCGAGGCTTGGCACTGTGAGAGGTCAGGAAATAACATTGGCAGAAGTGCACCTCAGTTGCAATGGAGTCCCCAGGATTTCAGGGGTCATGGAGAGAAGCTGAGGCTTTGCACCAGGAGAGGTCAGAAGAGACCATTGGTGAGGGTGCTGCCTCAGTTTCAGTGGTGACCCCAGCATTTGGAGATGCTGGGACCGTGGGATGACCACCAAGAACAGCAGCAGGTGTGGAATGGAGTCAGCCTGGGCCTGCGAGATGAGTTGTGTGTACCACGGACGGCAGAGTCAGAGAGGGGAAGCTGCCGAAACTGTTTGGAGCCCAGAAGATCGTGAATGAATCCCAGGTGTCCAGACTTAAGCTACTTTGCTGGACTTAGGTTTTGTTTGAGAGTGCCTGATTCTTCCCTTTGAAATAAGACAGTACTTGTTTTGGATTTTACAGCAGCCCACAGTTAAGAGAATTTTAATAGACTGAAGTTTTAAGTGTTTGGACATTTTAAGGACTGTGGGGCTTTTAAGGTTGTACTGTCTTAGGTTGTGATTAATGTTAACATCATACTTTAGGGATAAGAACTGGAAAGGTGGTGGTTTAATAGTGATGTGTTTTGTGTGTCAAGTTGACAAGGGGTCAATTGTGCTGGATAGCTTTAGTGTCAACTTGACACACCTGGGTTGAGGGAGCCTTCAATTGGAGAATTGGCTTCCTTTGGATTGGCGTGGGCCACATCTGTGGCGTATGATGGTCGAGCACTGTTGGGAGGGCCCAGCCCACAATTAGTAGTGCCACCCTGCGCAGGTTATTGTTAGGATGGATAAGATGGCAGGTTGAGCATGGGCCAGGGAGAGCAAGCCAGGTGAACAGCATTCCCCATGGCCTGTGCTCAGCTCCCTGCCTCCCGGTCCTCCTCTGATTTCTGCCGGGCCCCTAAAAGTGATGAACTGGACCTGGAGATGTAAGCAGCCTAAACCCTGTCCTCCCCAAGTTGCGATTGGTCAGAGTGTTTTGTCACAGCAATAAAAGACAAACCAGAACAATAGGCGTAGGAAAGACTGTAAATCCGGACAGAATGTGCAGGAATTAAGGTCGACACTTGATAAATGGGACCTTATTAAACTCAAAAGTCTATGTACATCAAAAGAAACAATGAAGGAAGTGAAGATAAAACCCACAGAGTGGGAGGAAACCTTCACCACAGAACATCTGACAAAGCCACTGATTTCCAGAGTATCTAAACTACTCAAAAAACACAGAAGAAAGAAACACAAATGAATCCTCAAAGATGGAGCAAAGAGCAGAACAGAGATTTCACAAATGATGACTAGAGATGGCTGAGAAAATATCTTAAAAGTGTCCACAAAACAACGTCACTAATAATTAAGGAAATGCAACATAAACTCACTTTAAATATCATCTCACTCTGAAAGACTGGCTAAGATTAGAAACCTAAAATGATATCCAAGTGCTGGAGAGGTTGGTGGGGAAAGGTGATCACGCATCCATTGTTGGTGAGAATGTAAATTTGTACAGCCACTTTGGAAAGCGTTGTGCCAAGCCCCTTTGGAAGACTCAAAATGAGCTTACCACCTGACCCCAGTCATACCACTCCTGGGTGTATACCTAAAAGACTCATCCAACTGCAAAAATATATGCACATCCATATGTATTGCAGCTCTCTTCACAATAACAAAAAGTTGGAACTAACCCAAATGCCCTTCAAAACTGATGAGCGGATAGAAAAAATGTGGCTACATCTACACAATGAGTTCATGCAGCAGTAAAAAACGGAACAATCATTACCTTTTTCAGGTAAATGGGATGGCCACTACAAGATATATGTTCAGTGAAGTAACACAGTCCCAGAAAAAACACACGACGAATGGTATCTCTCATCGTGGATGCTAGTGCCAATAACCTATTTGTAAATATTTTTTATTGGGAGTGATGCATATCGGAAAGAAACGACACTCCACCACTAACAAAAATACTGCATCAAAGGAATGACTGCATCAAAAGCATTCCTGAAACAGTGAACTTTGTGGGGTGGCGTGGGGTTGGGGGGGGACTGTCCTAATTCATTGTACATATATATATATATATATATATATGATTATCTGTATATATATTATTTAATATATATTAAATAAGGAAAAAATAAAGAAACAGAGTTTACTTAAGTGCCTATACTTATATATTATATATATATAAAACAAATTAAATAAAGAAAAAAGTAAATAGAGTTTACTTAAGTGCCTATACTTTTACTATTTATATTCCATCTGTAAGTTGCAAAAAAATACCCCCTTTAAAGTCCTAAACTCCAGCTCAGCCCAAGGGCACCTGCTGGGCCCCCTGCTTTGCTTAGTCTTCAGGCCCACAATGCTCTGCCCTCTGGTAAAGACTTGGAGCATGAGTTGAGCTGCCAACCTCCTGCTGGGAAAAGGCTGGGTGAGCCTAGGTGATACTTTCAACAACAAAGAATGAATTGATCTGCTTCTCACCCACTCTTCCCTCCTTCCTCTTAAAAGCATAGGAGCTGTTCACTAAAGAGAAAAACCTGCCAGAGGCTAAAAGAATAGTTATGGACTCTCATATTTTTTACTTTATTCCATCAATATAGTTACATGTACAGGTCTTCCCAACCAAACTTAAAACTTTGGGGGTACAGTAAAAATCACCATCTATGTTTAGAGGGATATCAAATAATACCTGTATGTCTTGGGGGGAGAAAAAATATTACTTTTAGAGGAAAATGGCATTCACATGTCTATGTCATGGGAGAAAAATGTCTTTATAGATGGGAGAAGAAAATGTTACTTTTAGAGGGAAAATGTCACATACCTGTATGTCTTGGAAGGAGAAAAATTATAACTTTTGCTATGCCATGATTTAAAGTTTACCACTTGAGGGACAAAATACATGCTCAGTTTTAAGTGTACTTATGTCTTTTCCATGGTCAGCTTGTGATGCACTGGCACCAGTTTCTGTGTTTTCCTTGATAGGTATAAAAGTATTTGAGGTTTTGGGAGCTTTGGCAGCCGCCTTTCAGCCTTCCTCTGTGTTAAGAGGCTAATCAAATGATACCTGTGTGTCTTTATATTTGGGAGAAAAAAAAACGTTATCTTTCTATATGTGTTGTTGACAAACTCCTATTACCTGCAACCCATGTCCCTCTAGGGGACCTAAATAATCCCTTTTGTTAAGACTAATCTCCACCTTAGAAGTTTGGCTTCCTGGTTTGTCAAAAGCCAATTTGGGGTTACAGCCCAGAGCGTCTTAAGTTCAACATCAAGCCATCCATAAAAATTATCTGGAAAAGGATGACAACACTGTTACATTTAATTAAAAACTGTAGGAGGAACTGCTGTAGGGCTAAGACTTGTCTGGCTGGAAACAGAGGTCCCCAATCACTGTCCCAGTAGCTCCCTGGGTTGGGATAATGTAGTATTCCTACCTCACCTTGGATAAAGCCCCATACCCCTAGAGCTCTCTCTCTTTGATATATGGAGCATATGTCACACTTGCAGCTCACTATACAAACGCTCAGGTTCTGTTTCCCCCAGTAGAAGCCACATTGGATCATTCTTCCCAGACTATCCCCAATGGAAAAAACAACACTATGTGATGAATGAGCTTTTTTAATAAAGAAAATGTAGGAGATGTATGTATTGTTTTGGCAGAAGCACTTAGAGAGTCAGCAAGCAACCTCCAAGCCTGGACTCCTGCTGATATCTTGCTTGCCTGTGAAAACCTGCCTGGTACAAATTGTCCTTGATGCCTTGGGCAAAGCATTGTCATATCCCTATAGTTATCTGGAGTACATGGCCTGAAATCCTGCCTGTCCCAACTCCCAACTCTGTATGTCCCAACCCCTCCCACAAGGTTCTGTCTAAAAATACTGAGTTACAGCAATAAATTGAGTTTTTTCCCTTGTGGAATTGCTCCCAGTCCTATATTGGTGTCTATTTCTTCTCTCTCTCTTTCTCTCTCTCTCTCTCTCTCTCTCTCTCTCTCTCTCTCTCTCTCTCTCTCTCTCTCTCTCTCTCTCTCTCTCTCGTTCTCTTTAATTTTATATTGTTCCAAAATATGCAAATATGCACTCCAAACATAAATCAAAATTACAAATTCTGAAAATAAACTGTAGGTTAATTCCAAAACACACTTAGGATTCACATTTTAACAGTAAAGTTGCATGCAAGTAAAAGACGTATAACTGTACATTCTTTTTTTTTTTAGAATATTGTGCTGGATATCTTTTTTAAATTTATTTTTTAACATATATTTTGTACAATATTATCAAATCTAGACCTGTGTTTCCCACCCTATGCCGCCACCCCACTAGAGCTCATATATTCTGCCAAACATGCTTTTCATCTCTTCCACAGTCTTTCTCAATATTCTCCATGTGGAAGTTTACTGTTTGAGCAGAAGTTCACTGTTTCAGTCAGTTCTTTGATGCAGTCCTTTTTGTTGTTGTTGTTGTTGTCCTTTCCAATATTGTGCTGGATATCTTTTAGTGTCAACTTGATGCATCTGGGTTGAGGGACCCTCAATTGGGGAAGTGGCTCCATTGTACTGGCCTGTGGACACATATGTGGAGTAGTATTGATTGTTGAGCAATGTGGGAGGGCCCAGCCCACTATAGATGGTGCCACCCTGGGCAGGTTGTTGTGTACCATATAAGAGGGCAGGCTGGGCATGAACCAGGGGAGCACGCCAGTGGGCAGCATTCCTCTATGGCCTGTGCCTAAGCTCCTGCCTCCAGGTTCCTGTCCTGAGTTCCTGCCTTGGGTTTCCTGAGTGATAAACTATGACCCACGAGATGTAAGCTGAATAAACCCTTTCCATCCCAAGTTGGTGTCAGTCAGCGTGCTTTGTCACAGCAATTGAAGAGAAACTAGAACAAATATGAATACATATCTTCCACCCATATATGGTAATTACAATGTGTGAATACAAGTGGTAGGATAATTCTAGATCACATTAAGAGATTCATATTATAATAGCAGAGTTGCTTTCAGATACAATGGAATATAATAATAAAGTTGCTCAGTTTGCCTGCCAACTGTGGAGTTGGTGTTAGCATCCACAAGTAAGGGAAACCCTTTGCCCCTTTTTTTTCTGGGACTGTATCAATTCACTTAGCATTATGGCTTCAAGTTCCATCCATTTACCAGCAAAGTTCATGATGCCATCTTTCTTTACCACTCCATAGAACTTCATTGTGTAGATGTAGCATATTTTTGTTATCCAGTCATCAGTTGAAAGGCATTTGGGTTGGTTCCAGATCTTCGTTATTATGAAGAGAGCTGCAATAGCCATAGCTGTGCATGTATCTTTGTGGTAGGATGCTTCATGTGGGTTTATACCCAGGAGTTGTAAGGCTGGGTCAGGTGATAGGCTCATTTTGAGTTTTTTTAAGGATTCTCTACACTGTTTTCCACAGTGCTTGTACCAGTTTGCATTCCACCAGCAGAGGATGAGTGTTCCCCTTTCTCCACAACCTCTCCAGCATTCTGTGTCTTTTGTTTTCTTGATCTTGGCTAGTTTTATTGGAGTGAGATGGTACTTTAGTGTGGTTTTAATTTCCATTTCCTTAAGTACTAATGATTTTGGAAACTTTTCAAGATATTTCTCAGTCATCTTTACTTCCTTACTGGTGAAGTCTCTGTTCATCGCTTACTCCATCTTTTGAGTAGCTCATTTGTTATCTTTCTTCTTTGTTTGTGAAGTAGTTGATGTATTCTGAATATTAATTCTCTGTCATGTGTATCAGTGGTGAAGGTTTCCTCCCACGCTCTGGGTTATCTCTTCACTTTCTTGGTTGTTTCTTTAGCTGTACAAAATCTTTTGAGTTTGATGAGGTCCCACTTGTAAGCTGTTGTCCTTATTTCTTGTGCAACTGTTGTTTGATTTGGAAAGTCTTTTCCAGGCTGGAGAGAGGGCCTATTGGTTATGAGCACCAACTGCTCTTGCAGAGGACCAGGGTTCGATCTCCAGCACTCACATGGCTGCTGAGAACCGTCTTTAACTCCAGTTCCAGGGGAATCTGACACCGTCTTCTGACCTCCGCAGCATTGCACGACACAGGTGCACAAACCTACATGCAGACAGTACATTAATACACCTAAAAAGTAAATTAATTAATTTAAAAAAGAAAAAAAGGAAAGTCTTTTCCTACACCTATGTCTTGTAGGTTGTTGCATACTTTTTCTTCTATCACCTTCATGTTTTCAGGTTTCAGGTTGAGATCATTGATCCACTTGGAGTTTATTTTGGTACAGGGTGAGAGGTAGGGGTTTAATTTTGTTCTTCTACAAATGATGATACAGTTTTGCCAACACCATTTGCTGAAGATACTATCTTTCTTTCATTGAGCTTTTTGGCCCCTTTGTCAAATATGAGGTGGCTGAAGTTATATGAGCTCAATTTTGGATCCTCAATTTTGTTCTATTGGCCAATGGTTCGGGTTTTTTTTTATTATTATTATTTATTTTTATTTTTTTGCTAGTACCAGGCTGTATTTATGACTATAGCCCTGTAATATGGCTTGAAGTCTGTTAATGTAACCCCCAGCATTACACTTCACTTTTCACTCAGGGTTGCTTTAGCTATTTGGGGTCTTTTGTTTTTTCGTATGAATTTAAGGATTTTTTTCCAAGTCTCTGAAAACGCTTGTGGATATTTTGATTGGGATTGTGTGGCTATTCTTTTGGCAGAAACACTTAAAAGCAATTACCTGACAGGTTTGACCCCTGCTGTCTCTCACAGACCTGTGGAAGTCTGGACTGTCTTTTGGTCTCTCAGGAAAGAACTTTGATCCAGATTTTAGCCTGAGGTTCCCTCGTCCCAATTACCTACCCCAGCCCCGAATTGTGTTTACGTGTCCTGGCCCATGCCTAAGTAGATTTATAAGCCTTGAGTTCCAACAATAAAATTGAGTCTATTCCCTCAGGCCTTCTCTGAGTCCGTTTATGTATGTCTGCCTATATGTCTGTCTTTATCTTTCTAGTTCCTCAGGTAAAATCCCTGGCGGGCCCTCCCCTCTCCTTGCCAGAACTAAAGCAAGGAGAGAAGAACAATAAACAGCATGTTAATGTCAGCTACACGTGTATAAAGGACTACTCAGATGACAATAAACTCTGACAGAATTGCATTGAATCTGTGTATTAATTTGTGTAGAATGGACATTTTTAATATATTATTTTTTTCCAATCCATGAGCATGGGAGGTCTTTCCATATTTTGATGTCATTTCCAATCTCCTTCAGGGTTTTAAAATTTTTTTTGTAGAGTTTTGTTTGGTGTCTTTGGTTTGGTTTATTACTACGTATTTTTTGAGACTATTGTGATTGGGAAGGTCTCCTTATATTCCTTCTCCAGTTGCTTATTGTTGGTGTAAAGAAAGGCTACTTATTTTTCTAAGTTTATTTTGTATCCTGCCACTTTAATGAAACTTTCAATCATTTCTAAGAGTTTTCTGGTATAGCTTTTAGCATCCTTTAGGTAAACTAACATATCATCTGCAAAAAGGGATAGTTTTACTTCCTCTTTTCCAATTAGTTCTCCTTTAACTTCTCTTTCTTGCTTTATTGTCCTAGCAAGCATTTCAAGCACTATATTGAAGAAGAGTGGTGATAGTGGACAGCATTGCCATATTCCTGAATTTAAGGGGAATGCTTCCAACTTTTCTCCTTTTAGGATGATGTTGGCTGTGGGTTTCTTGTATGTGGCTTTGCTTACATTGATGAATTATATCTTCATTCCAATTCTCTCTCAGACTTTAAGCATGACTGGATGCTGGATTTTGTCAAAACCTTTTTCTGCATCAATTGAGATGATTGTGTGTTTTTGTCTTTCAGTGCATTTATGTATTTTATGATATTTATTGATTTATGTATGTTGAACGATCCCTGCATCTCTGGTATGAATCCAACCTGATCATAATGGATGATCTTTTTTGATGTGGGTCTGTATGTGATTTGCAAGTATTATGTTGAGAATTTTTGCATCTGGTTCATTCATGATATGTGTCTATAGTTTTCTTTCTTGTTGGAGTCTTTGCCTGGTTTTGGTATTAGAATTTGGGCTATTTCTCTTTTTTTGTATCTTTTTGTATCCTTCTGAAAATTTTGAGTAGTAATGGTTGTAAGACCTCTTTAAATGTTTTATAGAATTCTGCTGTCAAACCATCTGGGCCTGGGTTAGTTGGGAGGCTTTTTATTACATCTTCAATTTCCTCAAGTAGTTTGGTTCTGTTTAAGCTGTCAATCTCTTCTTGGTTAAGTTTGGTGAATCCAAGGATTTCAGATATTGATCCATTTCTCTTTTATTTTCAAATTTGGTAAAGTATAGGTTTTGTAGTAATCTCATGTGATTTTCGGGATCTTTTCTTTATCTGTTGTGATGTTTTCCCTTTCATCACGAATGCTATTGACTTGGAGTTGTTCTTTCTTTCTTTTGGTTAACTGGGCTAGAGGATTACCTATTTTGTTTATCTTTTCAAAGAAACAACTTTTGGATTCATTGATTTTTGTTTTGTTTCCTTTCATTCTGTTTCATTGATTTCTGCTCTAATTTTTGTTATTCCTTCTTGTGTGTTGGGTTTACAGTTCATTATTTTGTCTCTCAAGTATTTTAGCTACAGTGCTAGATCATTTATTTGTTCTGTTTCTGTTTTTTTTTCTTAATGTGGGCACTTAGTGCTGTAAATTTCCCTCTTAGGACTGACTTAATTGTATCCCATAGACTTTGTTATGTTGTATTGACATTTTCATTTAGTTTCAGAAATGCTTTTATTTCATTCTTTTTTTCTGCCCTGACCCACTCATTATTCACTATTGTATTGATTAGTCTCCATCTGTTCTTATAGATAACAGGGGTTACCGTGGTGTTAATATTGAGCTTTATTGCACTGTGGTCTGATAGAATCATCCATGGAATAATTTCAATCTTTTGTATTTGTTGACATATCTTTTGTGTCCCAGTATGTGTTCAATTTGGGAGAATGTTCTGTGAGGCACTTATTAGAAAGTATATTATCTGGTGTTTGGGTGGAATATTCTGTAGATTTCTGTGAGGTACATTTGATGTATTAGATTGTTCAGTTCTGATGTCTCTCTGTTTATTTTTCATCCAGTTGTCCTATACAAATGGCTCAGTGGGGTATTGAAGTCCCCCACTATTAGCATGCTGGGATTAATCTGCGTCTTGAGGTCCTGAAGGATTGTGTTTATAAAGTTCAGTGCACTAGAGTTTGGTGCATAAACATTTAAGATTGTGAAATCTTCCTGGTTAATTTTTCCATTGATAAGGATATAACGACCCTCTTTGTCTTTTCTGATTGATTTCACTCTGAGGTCTATTTTGTCTGATATTAGAATAGCCACTCCTGCTTGCTTTTTGATACCATTTGCTTGAAATATTTTTTCCATCCTTTCACTCTAAGGTGGTGTCTGTCCTTGAAGGTGAGATTGGTTTCTTTTAGGCAGCATATAGATGGATTCTGTTTCCTGATCCATTCTCCAAGTCTATCTTTTTTGATTGTGGAGGTTAGACCATTAATATTTAAGGTTATTATTGAGAGATGTGTGTTGTTTCCTTTCAAATGATTTTTCTCTTGCATTCTTGGTCTAGGTATTTATTTACTCTGTTTGGTTTTTGGTAATTTCTCTCTTGGGTTGCTTAAGGATAGTGTTCCTTTCCTCTGTTCTTGGAATTGCTTCCAGTATTATCTGAAGTGTTGTTTTTTTTTTAACACGTGTTCTTTCATTTTGTATTTGTCATGAAAGATTTTTCTTTCTCCTTCAACTGTGATTGACATTTTTGATGGGTATAGTAATCTGGGTTGGCATCTAAAGTCATTTAGCACTGGGAATACTTTGGTCCATGTTCTTCTGGCTTTCATCATTTGCACTGAAAACTCAGCTGTGATTCTGATGGGTTTCCCCTTATATGTACCTTTTTGTTTTTCTTTTGTGGCTTTTAATATTTTGTCCTTGTTTTGAGCATCTAGTGTTTTAACCATGATATTACGTAGGGAATTTCTTTTCTAGTCTTGTCTATTTGGTTCTCTATGTGCTTCTTGTATTTGTATGGGTTTGTGTTTTTTCAACATGGGGAAATTTTTTTCTATTATTCTGTTGAAGATCTGTTCTATACCATTCTCTTCTGATTCTTCTCTTTCCTCTATCCCTGTGATGCCCAGGTTTGGTCTTTTCACAGTGTCTCACATTTCCTGGTTGTATTTCCTGGTTGTATTTCTCTTCCTCTAGTTCTTTTCAGAGATTGTCAATCTCTCCCTTTATTTCTTTCATTTTTCATTCTTTATCATTCTTTACTTCTAGATCCTTCATGAGTTTTTCATTCTCTCACTTTATTTCTCTGATTTGTTCTTTATAGTCTTTGAATACATCTACAATTGTTCTTCTCAGGTCAGTGTCTTAGTTTCCTTCCAGGGAGATATCATTGTTGGGATCTTCTACAGGTTTAGTTGAGTTCGGTGGGGATTTATTATGAGCTTTCCCATTATTGTTGTTTTTCCATTGTGTCTTTGTCATGTGTATTTGTTTTGTTGTTGTTGTTGTTGTTGTTGTGGTTGTGGTTGCTGTCGTTTTCCCCCTTTGTTTGTTTGTTTGTTTGTTTGGCTTCTTTTGCTAATCTGAAAAGTTAATATGGAAGACTGGTTGCTCACTCAATTTGCTTCCTGCTGGTTTCTTCCTCAGTTTTGGCTATGCAGCCTCAAATCACTGACACTGCTGGATCATCCCAATGACATTAAACTACAGCATCAACAGTTTATACTTTCTACCACAGTACCAGTGTTTTGCTCTCGTGGCTTTCAGTATTTTGTCTTTGTTTTGAGAATCTAGCATTTTAACTATGATATGGCGTGGGGAGTTTCTTTTCTTGTCTTGTCTATTTTGTGTTCTATATGTTTCTTGTACTTGTATTGGTTTGTCTTTATTCAGTTTGGGAAAAAATTATTGTATAAGCCTGTTGAAGATCTCACTAATACCACTGTCTTGGGATTCTTCTCCTTTCTCTATCCCTATGATACGAAGATTTGGTCTTTTCACAGTATCCCACAATTCCTGGTAATTCCACTCTTGTGTGTGTATGTGCGTTTTTTTAAATTTTTCTTATTCTTCACTTGAGTATTTTACATGTCACTTATTATTCTGCAAGTCTGATATTCTATTTTCTGTTTCATCCATTCTGCTTTTGAGGCTTTCTCCTGTCCTCCCCTGTTGATTAGATGAATGTTCCATTTCCTTTGTCATTTCTTCCTGTAATTTCTTTAGTATTTCCATTTTGAGCTTGACATTCTCTACTTGTAGCTCTTTGCTTCACTGGTCTCTTTGTTTTTTCATTTCTGCCTGGGATATTTTCATTGTTTACACATCCTTCCTGAGTTTGTCCCTCTCTACCTCTAGTTCTTTTCAGATTTTGTGTTTCTCTTCTAGCTCTTTTCAGAGTTTTTCTTTCTCTTCCTCTAGGTGTTTATCAGAGTTTGTCATTCTCTACCTCTAGTTCTTTCCAGTGTTTATCATTCTTTCCTTCCAGATCCTTCCTGAGTTTTCCATTTCCTCCCCTTATTTCTCTGATTTACTTTTATATTCTTTGATTTCTTTGAATGTGTCCACAATTGTTCTTCTAATTTCTGTGTCTTGGTTTCCTTTGAGGGAGCTCTCATTGTAGCAATCTTCTGTAGGACTGTAGAGATCTGTGTTGATTTATTATGAGCTTATCCCATGTTGATTTTCATTGTATCTTGTAATTTTGAAAAGGTAAAATTCACTGTAGGACACAGGTGGAAAAGTAACAGGAAAAGGATGATTTTCAACAGCCATGAATGCAAAATCATCTAATAAATAAAAATTCATAGTGGAGAGCATAAATGAACTCACACACAAGAGATGTTACTAGAATCTGGATGGTCAGATTTAGTTTTCTATTTCTTAATAGTTAGACCACTGCTGGAATAATCATGCATCTTAAAATTCATTTTCCCCAAAACAATAGCATTCATTAAATACCATATTTGTAGTGATGCTAAGAGTCAACAAACTAGAGACAATTAGATGGGAAAAGACCAAAGTGTCTTGTGGAGAACCTGATGGTGCAGTTCAGTTAGAACATAGGATAACTTAATCAGACAAAGTTGGTTGCTTTTCAATAAACCCTTTGCTTCCTTTGGAATGGTAAACATTCTCCTTCTGTTTGGAAGCTTTGGCATTCATACCCTATAGTTGCATTTTCATTATCTTCATTATATTTTCTTAGTTTCTACAAAAATCTCTATTAGTTTTGAACTGAGAACCTCATTTAAATGAAACCCCTCCACCATTTTGGCCCCTGGGCAATGCTGTGCTGTTTGGATCAGCCCATTGTAAAACATGCCATCCTTAAACAGGTAAGACTTCTCTGCTTAAATTTAGGTGAGCAAGCCATGGGAAGTGAGCCAAGAAAGAGACTTCTTTCTTTGTGTTAGATTAAGTTTTTACCTCCTTGTTCCTGTTGTGAGTTCCTTCCTTCCTTCTGTGGAAGAGGAACAATGGTTAGGAAGATGAAACTGAGGAAACTCCCTCCTTAAGTCTCTCAATATGGAGTTAGCTCAAACTCTTCCTCATATTTGTTTCCTGAAAACAAGTAAAATAATAAATTAAAACATGAATAATATTTACAAAATTGGCTTTACCAAATATGGTTACATATATTTTTATATGATATCAGAATTTATAATCACCTAAGGTTCTAATTGCTTGGTAAGTTGATTCATGAGGTTTGAGCTCTTTTAAACTCTGATTTCATTTTGATGTCTCGCATTGAATGATCCTCAAAATTACATAAATGTAAAACGTTTTTCATACTTCTCTTCTTAGTTGAAAAATATCAATCTTATCTATCATCAAATAAATTATTAAGTACTAAATTTACGTTTCAGCTAGGTATAATTATGGTAAAAAATAACCCAGGTAATAATTTCAAAAGGGATAAGATTTATTCCTTCATTTTTATAGAAATGTTCTAGAAGCTTCAGTGTGTTATGATGTATTCTGCTAGTATAATCACCAAGTATTAATTTGCATCCAAACAAGAAGAGAAAACAAGTGAAGTTGCTTCATATGCTCACACAGAAAATAATAGGACTAGAGACATGGAATGAGCACAGATTCAATGTCCCCTTCAACAACACACATCTATTTACTTCAATTCTTACCTCAGAGTGCATGTCTCACAAAATCCCACTGAAAGCCTCAATATCAGCCTTATGTCATTTTAACTCCTGTGTCATGGAGTCAATATATATCTAAAGACTTACACTCGGGACAGTATAAGCCACTGAACAAATATGGTATGGTATAAATAAATTCTCGGTATGTAAGATAGTTCATTGGATAAGACCACAGATAATGTGATCACAAGTATCTGAGTTTGGGATCAAATCATTAAAATAAAATATCTGTTGTGATGATGTCACACATTATGTAACCTGACATTGGAGAAATAACAAGCAGAACATGGGAACTCATTCTCCAGCTAGTACTGGAAATCTTTGAACTCTGGAGCAAATGAGAGTGCATCTCAATTATATAAGTTGTACATATCTTCCAGGCCAATCCTTCTAACAAGCAGCTACCACAGGTTGGCAGGGTGCATAATAATATTTCTCTGCAGGTAGGTTTCAAATAAACTTCCAGTTGTATGAAAGATAGACAGTAGAGAGGACACTTTTGGAAAACATCCTATAATAAAACTCACCAAACCACAGGACAGGGATAACTGTGGAAGAGGGTGGGGGGAAGATTGTAATATCCGGGGCTGGGTCTTTTATGAGTGTAACAAGAAAAGACAAAATGTTTATCATTTCAGTTTCAGTTGATTTAGAAGTTCTTGGTAGACCTGAGTTCAAAGTTGTTGATATCATTTTATTGAAATAAAATAGGAGTACTAAGAGTAATCCTAGCACTTGGGAGGCAGAGGCAGGCAGATCTCTGAGTTCAAGGCCAGCTCTACAGAGTGAGTTCTAGGACTGCTGGGGCTAAGCAAAGATCATGTCACAAAAAGACACTTTTAAAAACTAAGTTAAGTGGATCTTTAGGGACATTGAGGCCACAGCTAGTGGCCCTTCACCTTCTGATGTAGGCAGGGTAACAGCCAGACAGCCCAACTCGCTGGGAACCTGGATTTTTAGGGAGACTGAGGAAGCATCCAGCAATCCGTTGGCTTCTGCCATAGGTTGGATAATAGCTCTCCCACTTTGCTGGGGATGCCAATCTTGGGGGAAACCAAAGCCACAACAGGTTGACGGCTCCCAAGCCAATCCCCCCCAAACAGCAAACCTAGAGGAACAGGCCTATATCAAAAGGAAGAAACACTTCAATTTCACATTAGATTACAAAGGAACAACTCAAATCCACATGTCAAAAGCACAGAGAAAAACCAACAACCTGGGAAAAGCAAATAAGAAATCCCTACCAAACTCTATCATTCCTATAGAAGACTCCAACAACGAGATCTCTCTGGATATAACCCAGGACACAGATCTTAATAGAAAAATCACAGACATACTCAAAGAAATCAAGGACCTAAAGGGAGTGAATGACTAACTCCAGAATGAAATGGAAAGGCTGAAAGAATCTCAAGCTGAAATGAAAAAGAAATCAAACACATATCTACTCAACAGGAAAGGGCAGGAGAAAGCCTAAGTAAGAGAATGGGTGAAGGAGAAAATATATCAACTCTAGAAGATAATGTGAAAGAACAGAGGAGCTCAAGCAAAGACAAAAAAACCAATGAAATATAGGACTCCATGAAGAGACTAAAAATCTGCATAATAGGTATAGAGGAAAGAGAAGAATACCAGAATAATGATATGGACCAGATCTTCAACAAAATTATGCTAGAAAATTTCCCCAAATTGAAAAAAAAACATACAAATATTCATAGAACACCAAATAGACAAGACCAGAAAAGAAAGTACCCATGCCGTATCATAATCCAAACAATAGATGCTAAAATAAAAGACAGAATATTGAAAGCCACAAGAGAAAAACAGAAAGTTACATATAAAGAAAAACCCATCAGAATTATAGCTGACTTTTCAGTGCAAATGATGAAAGCCAGAAGAGCTTGGACCAAAGTATTTTCAGTAATAAATGACTAGAGCTGCCAACCTAGGTTATTCTACCCAGAAAAAATTAATGTCAATTATAATTGAAGTAGAAAGAAAAATCTTCCATGACGTAAACAAGATGAAAGAATACACTTTGATAACCAGCCCCCCAGAAAGTACTTGAAGCAATTCAGAGGACAAAGGAAACTAGCAAGTATCCCCAAGTGGTAAGAGAGAGTTAATAAGGAGGTATAAACACAGAAGTAGAATCATAGACTGTCACGCGCAGCAGTCTCGCCGGCAAGAACTTTACGCAGACAACAGGATTCTTCTGCAGCAGTATTTATTGTGTACACAGCTCTCTTGTGAGAAGGACCCCGAAATGAGGAAGAGGCACTGCCTATATAGCAGTCTAGAGGGTTTGAGTATGCTCTGGAATGGTGCACTGTCCAATGCCCCATTAGCATATCCAATGTATGGGCTTATAGCACAATAGGGGCCAAAGCCTCATTAGAATATTAGGTGAATGGGCTCAAATTCATGCGCAGTTCCTGTCCTAACGCGGAAGAGGTGGCTACATGCGGAAAAGGTGGCTAGTTGTTGTTCTCTAGCCTCCTGAGGAAGTCGGCACCATCTTTAGGGTGCGGTGCATGGTCACAGTAACAATGCTGTGACAGGCTGCCAACAGTTCCCCCTTTTCTGTTATATGGCTGGGAGAATGTCTGTCTTAGGTTGCCACTGTAGAGGTATTCCTTACCCGTCATGGGGACAGCAAACAGCTTGTTAATTGGTGATATCTCGCGGCGTCCCGCAAGCCCAACCAACAGAGTTTCGCAGCGTCCCACGAGCCTCTGTTAGTACAGGTGCCGGTTTGCTCCCTGTCTTAGGTTGGTAATACTTGCAGTTGGCTTTACCCATCATTGACTACTTCTCTAGCATGGAAAGCCATATATTAGGGGATGAGCCTACCTCTAATGCTGCAAGAGCCTGTGTAATGACTACTTTATCCCGCTGATGTTGGGCACGGAGCCTACACACAATCCAGAGCATAATTATAATCCCTCCACAAAGCAAAAGGCCAAGCCCAGCCACCCCCGCCCATTCTTTAAGGTGTGAGGCAGCAGTGGCGATCCAGGAAGACAGTCCTTCAGCAAGGGAGACATCCACTCTGGTCGAATTTACAGTGACAATCGCTATGTGGAGTTGATTCATCAAATTATCAAATTCTCCAGTCCAATTTCCTAAAAGATAACTGGACAATTGTTTAGACAGATTTGCTGCTTTTGTGAAATTATGATATTGGATGCTGGTTACACACAGACCAGGGTATTTCCACTCGCAGCCAAGCTGGGCTAGCTGCCATAATACATCTATTTGTTCTTGGACTAGGTCTATTCTTTGGTTCACTACCATAAGTCCACCCTTTAGCTGGGCATTAGCCTGGGTTTGTAAATCCAAGGCTTGTGCTACAGGGGAAGATAAACTGTTGAGTGATTGGGCTGTTTGTACATTTTGAGTTAAAGCTACAGCAGCGGTAGCAGCACTAGCAGCAGCTATAGAAATGGCTGCAATAATGGCAGCGGATATGCCAAAATCTCTCTTCTGTCTAAATAGGGTCATGGAATTAGGGGCATCTACGGGGACAGGAATCCAACGGGGTATACGAACAACCAAAGCGAGGGGAAATTGAGAGGCATTCCAGCAAAAGGAATAGAAACAATTATTGGGTCTGCATCTGAGCGTATCATCCAGGCAATTACTGCCATTATAGATCAGAAATAGGAAAGGTGGATGGAGGCACACCGGAGTGGGTTTACATGTGACAAACATACTAAATGATTTTTGTTCCCCTGCCAGCGCTTGCACTCCGGCGGGATGACTTGAAATTTGAACTGTACCACTGGAGATGGCAAGTGCATGAGTTCCTCCCTTTATCATGGATAAGGGAGCGATCTCGGTACAGCTTCCATGAATACCACATAGCAGCCAATTATCAAAAGGGTGATTGGAATGAGTTAAAGCCCTACCTCCAGCCCCAGGGTATGCGGAAAACCAACTTTTGGAGGAGTTTGAGGTCAGGGAGAGAATGGAGGCATTACCATCTCCAAGTTCCTGAGAGATTCCAGGGGAAAAAGCAAAGGATAAGTTCCTATTGGCCCATGTGCTAGTTTGTGACTGGCATCCTGTCCACGGCCACAGGCCTTTTGGCCTGGCACCCATGCAATGTGGAGAATACCTTGGCTGGGTAGGTGGTCTGATGCCAATGTGTTTGAATGGCCACCACCCATTAATCATGGACATACCAACATAATAGGAAGAGGGATTATCTGATAGGTCTGGGGTAATTGTCCAGATTGTAGTCTGTTTGCCTAGGATAATACACTCTGATTGACTAATGTTATACTTTGAGAGATTAAGGAATGCTGGAATGAAAAAGCATAGACTGCCACTGAGAAGAAAACTTCTATTCTCATTAATACTAGCAATTTCTTTATCCATTGGTAAGTAAGGTAACTCTAGGGAGGAATTAGTAGTGAAGAGACGAGGGAATACTTTACTATTATGACGAACTGGCATTGGTCTCGGGAACGCTGATAGGATCCCCCAGCGCGGTTTTCCTTTTGTGCTCATCATTCCTGTCAGGGCCAGGAGCAACTGTAGCAGGGGCACCTCCATCCTTTTTCTTCAACACTTTTTGTGTCAATCGCTCAGGTACCCAGATTGGATTTTCTTCTTCCTGTGGAAAAATACAAATAGCTCCCCTGGATCTTATTAAAATAGGATCCGGGCCTTTCCATTTTCCAGATATCACATCTTTCCATTTTACTAATTCTTTTTGTATTGTCGGCCAGGAATTATGACGCTCAGCTGCAGAGCGGCCTTGGTCGTCCAGATTTAAAAAATTTAGAGTAAACAGAGTTACTGAGATGATTGTTTTTGGTGTAAGGGGTACACATTTTACCTCTAAAGGTTCAGGTGCAGCAGACACTAAGTTGGTTATGGCAGCCAGCAGAAAAGTCTTCATTTTTATCCTCTTTATTCTGCTGCCCAATGTCACACCATTTAAATTGCTGCAGAGAATCTGTATAAATGAATCACTTAGAGACTCTCTACTTGCATACCATTAAAATACAATGTCATGAAAGTTAAAGTGGCTTTTCTACCTCTGGTCATGACAGTTTGGATGTGAGTGGCAGTGCTTTATTTTAGACTGGGGCTTGGATTGAGGGACCTGTATTGTGATGGAAATTTTGACATTATGCAACTCAGAAAATTATTGATTGTTAAATTACTATTTTTATTTTCAGAATTTCCAACATGAGTAACTTTTTTTACAAAAGACCCAAATAGCCCAAGTCCTTATAAAGTCTGAATTTTTGAACAAGCTCCTCTGTTTGAATCAAGCTTAAATTTCAATATGTGGTGTGATTGTATTTATTCCAGCTTTCAAAGCTTACTATCTGGAACCTTCTACAACTTATTCCATTGCCTTATCAAGACCATTGTAATCTTTAGTGTTTGATGTTGCCAAATTATAAGCAAAAATGTGGCTTGTGGACATGCATTTTGGGGGGTTAGTCTCATTTTGGCCTTCTCTGAAGATCGGCATTTTCTTATGATACCTGGATAAATAATTAACATTACCCGCTAACAAACACCTTGGTAAGGAAACAAAAGTCTCTACTTTTGAGTGGGTCTTGGATGAAACTCAATTTTTGGAAGATTCTATCTGTTTAATAGGAGCATTATTTTGATCTTTTTGAGACAGGGTCTCCCTTTAGTTCCAACCGGCCTGAAGTGAACTTACATAGACCAGGCTGGCCTTGAACTCACAGAGATCTGCTTGCCTCTTCCTCCTGAGAGCTAGTATTAAAGGTGTTTGCCACCACACCAGGCAATAATAAGAATATTTAATCTTCTCAGAAGAATAAAAAGCTTCATACTAAGGAGAATTATAATTCAAATAAATAAAATATAATTTGAATTACAGTAAACTTCTGCCCCAAACAAGAAACTTCCCCATAGAAAAATTTTAAAAGACTGAAAAAAAAAAACCATGCAAGCATGTAAGGTAGAATACATGAACTTTGGTGAGATAGGGGGCATGGAAAGGGGAATGAGTCTAAATTGTACTAGGAAATTTTGTAAGAAGTGCCCAAAACTTCTATAAAAATATCTGGAAAGAAAAAAAAAGATATGCAAATGAAAAAAAAATGGAAAAGTAAGTAATTCAGACACATTCAACTATGAAATAAAACAAGATAATTATCAGAGAAATGTAAATTAAAGTTGGCAAAACTACAATACTTAATATCCTGGAGAATCCTGGCCAAAATTTAAGTGACTATGTCAATTGAATACTATAACCAGGCACAGTGGAGCTCACACAAGTTTGAGCCCTAAGGCCTAAATAAAAAGTAAGGCAAGAGTTAGAGTACTATTGTAATCCTACCAAAAGTGAATGAAGAAGGAGTTTCCTAGGGGAATGCAAGTCAGATTTACTAAAATATCTGATGAGTTCCCGGTTAACTGAGTAAGTTTTATCCACTGAAATGATAGTTGGATGTACTGAAATGGGGAGTAGGTCACTCTAAGCCTCAATATCAACCCCAAAGTTTGCACTAGGATGAAATATTCCACCAAAGAGACTCATAAACATCCCTGTTTTGCATACACTTATTTAGGAATATCTCATTCAGTTTCCCTGGATTTTGTGATATGAGGCTTCCATGACTGTTGTGATAATTTGTTGTTGAGAAACTAAAGAAAAAGAGAAAAGAGGCTCATATATTAGTTTAAATATTGACTATAGAAACATTTTCAAACATTTTATTTCTTTTTTGAGAATTCTTTCCATGCCTACCAGACCAGTCACCTCCCATTTCCACACACAGCCATGCAAATTTCTAAGGAACTTCAGAAATGCAACAACAAATTTTGTCTTACACTATATCCTTATTTGGATGACCTAGGTTGTGAATTTTTATTGTCATGTATATGCATTATCAGTTGGGTGGTGTTCTTTCTTGATATCTTCAGAATTTACCCATCAGCAGTAAAACACGGAATCATTTTAAAGTCTCTATCTCAGTAAAGAAAGAAAAATGTTATTCAGCTTTATTAAATCCTCCCTGCTTATAGTGGAATTTAACAATGGCATTAGTGTGTGGTACATGGAATTCTTTATACATGATGCACAATTACTTATTTATTTATTATTTTTATTTTATACCTATAATTGTATTTCCTGCACGTATGTAAGTGTACCTGTATTGTGTAATGACAGTGAAAGTGAGAAGAAGGTGTCAGATGACCTTGGAACTGAAGTTATGGATGGTCCCTAGTTGCCATGTTGGTGCTGTTATTGAAACCTGTTCGTCCAAAGAATAGCTAATGCTCATACTACTGACCCATCTCACCTCCCATGAAGCACATTTGAATTTCTAGCTCATCTGGAATACCTTCTTTGAAATACAGACAACAAAGGATGTTAATGAATATGTAATACAGGCTGATATACATTTAGCATTTTGCAAGAAAATACAAAGGACATCCAAATGGGAACAGTCAAGTATTTCTCTCAAAACTCCAAATTCTACATGATGTGAAATAAAACGATTTAACCTTGTATTAGTCATCTTGACTGTCATATTATCTGGATTAAAACTTTTTACCTAGGTGAGGATTAAAGCAGAATTTTATGTTTATTTGTAAGAACACATCTAGATACAATTACATCACCAGGATTATAAGACTTTTTGGCTTATTATTTTGGTATAACTGTCAGAAAGACAGCAAATTCAGATGGGTGTAATTTTAGCACAGTGTGTTCATTCTATTGAAGTGTCTATGATTTATGCTCCCTATTTATCTTCACCAGTAATTCTTTCTGGCTTTCAAACTATTCAATCTGTTGATATATATCCTCTCCACCAAGGTGGACTTAGTACTCCAAATGTAAAAGTATTGAAAAAAAACAACTCATATTTTGATCGTGATTTGGTCCCAGAAAGAAAAAAAGTAAAAGAATCCTTGATAGAAATTTTTCTGTGTATTTTATTTGATTTTATTTCCGTTTATGCTATTAATATACAACATCACAAATTATGAGAACCTGAAGATTTCGTATTTCATTTTAAATTTCAAGTGTGGTTTGTTTTTATGTAAAACAATATCCTTTATAAATCAATTATTTTGCATAAAATATAATTTGAGGAACACCAAAGGAGCGCTGTAAGTGATAATTTCCCCCATTCACATAAGAAAACCCATTAAATTGGCTAGACTCCCCTAAGTGAAGTATTTGGAGAGTCATTTCATAGGTCTGCCTCAGATCTGTCTCCCAACTTTGGGCCCTGGGAGGAGGCAGGGCAACAATATGGCTGCCAGGTGCCATTAAGTGAGTGCACATTGTTACCTTGAGGGAAAATTTTCTACAACAGTGTCAAGGTACATGGAGATTTTATAGCCCAGGCTCTCCTTCCTGACCGAGGGGGTGATGTGAACAGCTAGCTGCCCTCTCTGCTGCCATCCATTACCCCCCTCTGTGGACTGGAATCCACCTCAGATAGTTAGTTGTTCAGAGTATTTTATCACAGCTACTACAAAAGTAGCAAGTACTCAAAGACAAAGGATTTGAGTTCTTCATTTAGAAACAGCATGAATTAAATCTGTGAGTCACTCAAGTCTCACCTGTGATTAAGATTTTTAAGTACAATATCATTATGTTATTTTGCAATCATACATTTATTATCATACCTTATTTCTTTTTATGAATATTTTCTGTGTCTGAATGTATTGCCAACATGTGTGCGAGTGTATCATTGTTGTGCTGCAGTGCCTGCAGAGATCAAAAGGCTGTGGTGGATACCCTGTAAATAGAGAAAGAATGGTTTTTACCTGCCTTATGTCTACTAAGAATTGAACACTGCTCCTGCAAGAGCAGTCATGGCTATTAACCACTCATCCATCTCTTCAGATACTAGACCCGATTTCTGGAACTCATGTGATACATACATTAAATTTTATTTTCCCAAATGTGTATAGCTTAGAAAAACATGGAATTAAATCCAGAGTTAGGATGATAAAAAATAGTATTGGTCCATAAGAATACTCTTTATAGAATTCATGTAAAATCACACATAGAGAGTGACCTGTAAAGTATGGTATGCACATAAATCTTCCACTAGAGAACCAAACAGTAAATTGCATCCATTTATTAATATGGGGTATATGCTTATTTAATAATGCCTAATACAGGAAACATTGGGGTAAGTGGGAAGAAGGAACTCAAGATGGACAGTCATAATAGGAGAGAGGAATTATCAAGGGGAAAATAAGGAACACTAGACATTTAAACTGGGAGGAGGAAGGTGGGAGATTAGACAGGGAGAGAGAAAGAGAAATGGAGAGAGAGAGAGAGAGAGAGAGAGAGAGAGAGAGAGAGAGAGAGAGAATAAATTAAGCAAAGTTTAGTTCAGTTCCATGAATAAATTTCATTCTTTATTTCTTCCCTGACCCATTCATTTTTCAGGAATGTGTTGTTTAGTTTCCATGTGCTCTTGTAGCTAGTAGGGCTTATACTGGTGTTCATATTGAGCTTTATTGCACTGTGGTCTGATAGAATGCACGGAATAATTTCAATCCTTTTGTATTTGTTGATTTCTTTTGTGTCCCAGTATGCAGTAAATTTTAGAGAATGTTCCGTGAGGTTCTGAGTAGAAAGCCTATTCTCCGGTGTTTGGGATACTAGGTAGATGTCTATGAGGTCCATTTGATGTATCATATTGTTCAGTACTGATGTCTCTCTGTCTGTATTTGTCTTGTTGAGCTATCCAACGGGCTCAGTGGAGTATTGAAGTCCCCCACTATTATTGTGTTGGGATTAATCTTTTCTTGAGTTCCTTCAGAATTGTTTTTATAAAGTTTGGTGCACCAAACTCTGGTGCATAAACAGTTAGGATTGTGAAGTCATTGTTAATTGTTCCTTTGACAAGGATGCAATGGCCCTTTTTGTCTCTTCCGACTAATTTTACTATGAGGTCTATTTTGTCTGATATTAGAATAGCAATCCTGCTTGTTTCTTGGTACCATTTGCTTGGAATGTTTTTTCCATCCTTTCACTCTAAGGTGGTGTCTGTCTTTGAGGGCGAGATTGGTTTCTTGCAGACAGCATATAGAAGGATTTTATTTCCTAACCCATTTTCCCAGTCTATGTCTTTTGATTGAGGAGTTTAAACTATTAATATTTAAGGTTATTATTGAGACATGTGTGTTTATTCCTTTCACCTTATTTTTTGTTTGAATTCTTGATCTAGGTTTGTATTTACAATGTTATGCTTTTGTTAATTTCTCTCTTTTATTGCTTAGAGATAGTTGCTCCTTTCCTCTGTTCTTTGGATTGCTTAGAATGTTTTCTGAAGTGTTCATTTTTCAGATATGTATTCTTTCTTCTTGTTTATGTCTGGCATTTAAAATCATTTAGCATTGGGAATACTTTGGTCCACGTTCTTCTGGCACTGAAAAGTCATCTGTAATTCTGATGGGTTTCCCTTTATATGTAACTTGTTTTTCTCTTGTGGCTTTCAGGATTTTGTCTTTGTTTTGAGCATCTAGTGTTTTAACAATTTTATGGCATGGGGAATTTCTTTCCTGGTCTTGTCTATTTGGTGTTATATGTGCTTCTTGTATTTGTATGGGTTAGTCCTTTTGAAATTTTCTCCTATTATCATATTGAAGATCTGGTCAGTAGTGTTGCCTTGGGATTCAGGTCTTTTCACAGTGTCCCAAATTTATTTGTTTTTCCATCTTGCAGGGTTTTTTTTCATAATCTTTACTTGAGCATTCTCATTTCTCCATGTTATCCTGCAGGTCTGATATCCTTTTTTCTGCTTTTTCCTTTCAGCTTCTGAAGCTTTTTCCCATCCTTTCCTGTTGATTGGATGAATGTTCAATTTCATTTTTCATTTCATCCTGTGATTTATTTAGTTTTTCCACTTCCTTCTGGAGCCTGCCATTCTCATTATGTAGCTCGTTGGTTCATTGGTCAGTTTCTTTTTTCATATCAGCCTGGGACCTTTTCAGCATTTCCACTTCCTTCTGGACTTTGTCATTTTCTCCCTTTAGTTCTATGATTTCTTGTTTATATTCCTTGATTTCTTCCAATATGTCTACAATAATTCTTCTAATGTCCATATCTTGGTTTCTTTCCATGGAGGTCTCATTGTAGAAATCTTCTGTAGGGTTGATAGACTTCTGTGTGGGTTTATTATGAGCTTTTCCCATTTTGTTTTTATTTGTTGTCTTTGGCATGTGGATTTGTTTGTTTCTTTGTTTGTTTGGATTCTGACACCTCAACATTGGCTGTGTGGACTAGAATCACTAATACTGCACCTGCTACTCTGCACCACAGCTCCATCAGGTTGAGCACTGGCGGGGGTTGCTACTTTGACCTCCACTCCAGAACCCTATTGGCCTGCTGTCCGTTAGTCTATGTCCCCCCATGCTGTGTGCTAGGACGTGAAGTATGGAGGTTTCCAGGTGATACCAAGGCTCCGTGTCCCGGGGGTGGGGGGTGTGGTGTGCAAAGCAGTAGGGCAGTTGGGCCTCACCTGGACACATGGTGGTGTTGTGTGGGCTGCAATTCTACATCCACCCATGCCACACACTGGAACCCAAAGGTGGGAGGTAAACAACAGAAGCTACTCCTGGCTTGTTAAGAAGATTGTGTCTTCATTGTAAGAATTAAATAAAAATCTTAATTCTAAATAAAGTAAGCTGAGTGGAGCTACCTGTGCACCACAGAGCACAAGAACAGCATGTGACCTTCTGGGCAAGCAGACTTCACCAGTGTCCTGCAGAATGCGAACTTGCAAAGGAACAGGTGAGGGCTGCCTTCCTGGGGACTTTGTACACCTCTGTGCCCTGTAGAGGCCTGGTATCGCCCGGAACACTCCAATATCCCAGCCCCATTGTGCTACAGGGGCAGAGCTAACTGTGCGCCACAGAGCACAAGACCAGCATGCACCCTGCTGGGCAAGCAGACTTCCTCCATGTCCTGCAGAATGCCAACTTTCAAAGGAACAGGTGAAGGCTGCCTTCCTGGGGACTTTGTGCACCCTGTGCCCTGTAGAGGTCTGGTATTGCCTGGGACCTCCCAGCCCCAGAATGCTACTGGGGCAGAGCTACCTGTGCTCCACAGAGCACAAGACCAGCAGGTGCCCCGCTGGGCAAGCAGAATTCACCCATGTCCTGCAGAACACCAACTAGCAAAAGACCAGCCTAGGGAAGTGGTGGTGCAGAGGATCTAGCTGTGCAGCCAATGTTCAGGTATCAGAACACAAAGAAACAAACAAACGAATCCACATGCCAAACACACACACACACACACACACACACACACACGCACAAAAAAGTGGGAAAAGCTCATAATAAAACCATACTGAACTCTACCAACCATACAGAAGACTCTGACAAAGAGATCTCCCTGGAAGGGAACCAAGACACAGACTTTAGAAAAACAATTCTGGACATATTCAAACAAATTAAAGAACTAAGGGAAGAGAGTGAAAAATTCAAGAAGTACCAAGATGATGATAATGATAATCATTGGAAAGAACTAAGGGGAGAGCTTGAAAAACTCAAGAAGGTCCTAGAGGGAGAAAATAACAAACGTTGGAAAGAACTGAAATGAGAAAATGACAAACTCCAGAAGGAAGTGGAAATGCTGAGAAGATCCCAGGCCGAAAATGAAAAAGAAAGTGACCAATGAACCAAGGACCTACAAGATGAGAATGACAAGCTCAAGAAAGAAATGTAAACAAGAAAGAAATCACAGGAGGAAATGAAAAAGGAAATTGAACATTTTTCCAATCAACAGGAAAGGATGGGGAAAAGCCTCAGAAGCAGAATGGAAGAAGCAGAAAAAAAGAATATCAGACATGCAGTATAACATGGTCTAACTAGAATGCTCAAGTAAAGATTATGAAAAATAAAAAATAACACAAGAGTGGAACAACCAAGAAACGTGGGACACTATGAAAAAAACAAACCTCCACATCATAAGGATAGAGGAAGGAGAAGAATCCCAAGACAACACTATTGAAAAGATCTTCAACAGGATAATATAAGAAAATTTCCCCAAACTTAAAAAAGACAAACCCATACAAATACACATATAGAACACCAAACAGACAAGACCAGAAAAGAAATTCCCCACACCATATAACTGTTAGAGCACTAGATGCTCAAAATAAAGACAAAATCCTGAAAGCCACAAGAGAAAAACAAGTTACATAAAAGGGGAAACCCATCAGAATCACAGCTGACTTCTCAGCACAAACTATGAAACTACGAGAATGTGGACCAAAGTATTCCCTGTACTAAACGACTTTAGATGTCAACCCAGAATACAGTAACCAGCAAAAATGTCAATCATAGTTGAAGAAGAAAGAAGAATCTTTCACGACATGAACAAGATGAAAAAATACATGTCTAAGAAACCAAAACTTCAAAAAATCCTCGAAGCAATCCAAAGAACAGAGGAAAGTAGCAACTATCCCCTAAGCAATTAAATACAGAAAGCAACAAAATCATAACAGAGTAAATATAAACCTAGGCCAAGAATGCAAACCAAAAATAAGATAAAAAAGAAGCAATACACATCTCTCAATAATAACCTTAAATACTAATGGTCTAAACTCCCCAATCAAAAGGCATAGACTGGGAGAATGGATTGGGAAAGTGAACCCTTCTATATGCTGTCTACAAGAAACCCATCTCACCCTCTAGGACAGACAACACCTTAGAGTGAAAGAATGGAAAAAAGTATTCCAAGCAAATGGTACCAAGAAACAAGCTGGAGTGGCTATTCTAATATCAGACAAAATAGATGTCAAAGTTAAATTAATCAGAAGAGACAAAGAGGGCCATTACACCCTAAACAAAGGAACAATGAACCATGAAGACATCACAATCTTAAATGTCTATACACCAAACTCTGGTGCACCTTACATTATAAACACAACTCTGCAGGACCTCAAGACACAGATCAATCCTAACACACTAATAGTGGGAGACTTCAACACCCCAATAAGCCACTTGGATAGATAGACAGGATGAGATATAAACAGAAAGACATCAGAATTGAACAATACAATACACAAAATGGACCTCACAGACATCTACAGAGTATTCCACCCAAATAACAGAGAATATATGTTCTACTCACCACCTCACGGAAGATCTCCAAAATTGACCACATACTGGGGCTAAAAGGAACCTCAATAAATACAAAAGGGTAGAAATTATTCCATGTATTCTATCAGACCACAGTGCAATAAAGCTCAATATGAACCCCAGAATAAGTCCAACTAGCTTCAAGAACACATGGAGACTAAACAACACAAACCTGAACATTGAATGGATCAGGGAAGAAATAAAGAGTGAAATAAAAGTATTCATGGAACTGAATGAAAAAGACAATACAACACAACAAAATCTGTGAGATACTTAAAGGCAGTCTTGAGAGGGAAATTTATAGTCCTAAGTGCCAACATCAAAAAAAAAAACAGAAAGGGAACACATAAACGACTTGACACTGAAGCTAAAACCACTTGAGAGACAACAACAAATGAACCCTAAACCCAACAGACAGGAAGAAATAACAAAAATCAGAGCAGAACACAATTAAATAGTAACAAAGAAAACAATGCATAAAACCATACAATACAAAAGCTGGTTCTTTGAAAAAAATAAACAAAATAGGCAGACCTCTGGCCCAGTTAACCAAAAAAAGAGAGAGCAACTCCAAATCAATAGTATAAGTGATGAAAGGAGAAACATAACAACAGACAAAGAAAAATTCCAGACAATCATATGAGAATACTTCAAAAATCTATACTCCACTAAATTTGAATACCTAAGAGAAATTGATGAATATCTGAAATCCTGGGAACCAACAAAGCTTAACCAAGAAGTGATTGACAGTTTATTTTTAATTTTTTTTGTCTTTTTGAGATCAGGTCTCCCTGTAGCCCCAGCTGTCCAGGAACTCACTCTGTAGACCAGGCTGGCCTTGAACTCACAAAGATCCACCTGCCTTTCCCTTCTGAGTGCTAGGATTAAAGGTGTGTGCCAACATGCCTGGTGAGATTGACAGTTTAAATAGATCCATAATATTAGAGGAAATTGAAGATGTAATTAAAAACCTCCCAACAAGAAGAAGCCCTGGTCCAGATGGTTTCACGGCAGAATTCTATAAAACATTTAAAGAGGTCTTACAACCATTGCTACTCAAACTGTTTAGGATACAAACAGGGAATTCTCCCAAACTCCTTCTATGAAGCCAGCATCACTTTAATACCAAAGCCAGTCAAAGATGTAAGCAAAAGGAAAGCTATAGACCCATCTCATTAATGAATATAGATGCAAAAATTGTCAACAATATGCATACAAATCACGTATAGACCTACATCATAAAGATCATCCATCATGATCAAGTTGGATTCGTACCAGAGATGCAGGAATGGTTCAACATATGTAAATCAATAAATATAAAATGCATAAATGGACTGAAAGACAAAAACCACATGATCATCTCAATTGATGCAGAAAAAAGCCTTTGACAAGATCCAGCATCCCTCATGTTTAAAGTCCTAGAGGGAATAGGACTGAAAGGAACATTCCTCAACATGATCAAAGCCATATATAGCAAACCCACAGCCAACATCCTCCTAAATGTAGACAAATTGGAACCATTTCTCTTAAAGGCAGGAACCCAGCAAGGCTGTCCTCTATTGCCACTCTTCTCCAACTTAGTGCTCAAAACACTTGCTAGGGCAATAAGACAAGAGAAGGAAATTAAAGGAGTATTAATCCTAAAAGAAGAAGTTAAGCTATCCCTTTTTGCAGATGATATGATTGTTTACCTAAGGGATGCTAAAAACTCCACCAGAAAACATCTAGAAATGATTAAGAGTTTTAGTAAAGTTTTGGGCAACAAAATCAACCTAGAAAAATCAGTAGCCTTTCTTTACACCAAAAATAAACATGTGGAGGAGGAATACAAGGAGACCTTCCTACTCACAATAGCCTCAAAAATAATAAGATGCCTGGGAACAAACCTAACCAAAAATACCAAAGATCTCTACAACAAAATTTTAAACCCCTGAAGAAGGAAATTGAAAATGACATCAAAAGATGGAAGGACCTTCCATGCTCATGGATTTGGAAAATTAATATAGTAAAAAAGTTCATTTTACCCAAACTGATATACAGATTCAACGCAATCCCAATCAAAATCCCTATGAGATTCTTCACAGACTTGGGAAAAAATCGTTAAATTCATATGGAAAAAAAAAAAGACCCCAAATAGCTAAAGCAACCCTGAGTGAAAAATGCAATACAGGGGGGATTGCCCTACCAGACTTCAACCTATATTACAGGGCCACAATCATAATGACAGACTGGTACTGGCACAAAAACAGACTAGTTGACCAATGGAACAAATTTGAAGATATAAATTTGAGCTCATACAATTTCAGCCACCTCACATTCGACAAAGGGGCAAAAAAACCCTCAGTGGAGGAAGGATAGCATCTTCAGCAAATGGTGCTGGCAAAATTGGATCACCATCTGTAGAAGAACAAAATTAAACCCATACCGCTCACCATGTACGAAAATAAACTCGAAGTGGATCAAAAATCTCAACGTGAAGCCTGAAACCCTGAAGGTGATTAAAAAAAGTTGGCAACAACCTACAAGACATAGGTGTAGGAGGAGACTTTCCAAAACAGAAAGCAGCCGCACAGAAAGTAAGGTCAACAGTTGACATGTGGAACCTCATAAAACTCAAAAGCTTCTTTACAGCGAAAGAAACAAAGAGGTGAAGAGAAAACCCACAGAGTGGGGAAAAAGTCTTTACCAGCAACAGAGCATTAACATCAAGTATATATAAACTACTCAAAAATCAAAGACATAAGAAGACAAATGATCTAATCAAAAGATGGAGTAAAAAGCTGAACAGAGTCTTCAGTGAGGAATTAAAGATGGCTGAGAAACATCATAAAAAGTGTTCATCATCATTAAAAATTAAGGAAATGCAAATTAAAACCGTTCTCAGATATCATTTCTCTCCAGTACGGCTAGCTAAGGGCAAGAAAACAAAAGACAACAGATGTTGGAGGGGTTGTGGGAAAAGGGGAACACTCATCCACTGCTGGTGGGAGTGTAAAGTTGTACAACCACTATGGAAATCAGTGTGAGAATAAAAAGAAAGCAGTGTGAAGAACCCTTAAAAGACTTGGAATGAGCTTACCACCTGACCCAATCATACCACTCCTGGGTATATACCCCAAAGACTCATCCTACCACAAAGATATATTTACATCCATGTTTATTGCAACTCTCTTAACAATAGAGAAGAGCTGGAACCAACCCATATGCCCCTCAACAGATGAGTGGATGACAAAAATGTGGTACATCTACACATGGAGTACTATTCAGTGGTAAAGAAGGATGGCATTATGAACTTTGCAGGTAAATGGATGGAGCTCAAAGCCATGAGGCTGAGTGAGGTGACAGAGTTCGAGAAAGACAAACGGATAATGGTTTCCATCATTTGTGGATGCTAACACCAAATCCCCCAGACAAAAGGCAAGCTGAACAGCAGTATGGTTATATTTTTGTTTATCTGAAAGCAACTATGTTGCTATAATGTGTATCTCTCAATGGGCTCTAGAATCCACCCACCAATTATTTTCAGACTCTGTAATTACTGTTTATGGGTGGAGAATATGTATCCATATTTTAGAATAATATGAAATTAACAGAGGAAAATGTGAATTCCTAAGCATAAGAAAAGACTGAGAAAGATGCAGGACAGTTATGGCAGAATGCATGAACTGGGATTGGATTGGGTGGGGTGGGGGAAAGGGATAGGGGAATATGCCTGAATGGAAATGAAAAATGTTGTATGAAATACATAAAACATCAATTAAAATTTAAAAAAGAAAGTAAGCTGAATAGTAATCAAACATTAAAATTTGAATTAGATAGAAGAAAAAGTTGGCAGCAGACTACAAGACATAGGCGTAGGAAAAGACTTCCTAAATCAGACAGCAGCTGCACAAGAATTAAGGTCAATTGACAAATGGGACCTCATCAAACTCAAAAGCTTCTGTACATCAAAAGAAACAATCAAGGAAGTGATGAGAAATCCCACAGAGTGGGAGGAAACCTTCACTACAGATACATCTGACAAAGCATTGATTTCCAGAATATATAAACTACTCAAAAAACAAAGAAAAAAGAAAACAAACGACCCGCTCAATAGATGGAGCAAAGAACTGAACAGAGACTTCACAAGCGAGGAATTAGAGATGTCTGAGAAACACCTCAAGAACTGCTCAACATCACTAATCATTAAGGAAATGCAAATCAAAACCACTTTAAGATATCATCTTACTCCAGTAAGACTGGCTAGGATCAAGAAAACAAATGATACCAAGTGCTGGAGAGGTTGTGGGGAAAGGGGAACACTCATCCACTGCTGGTGGGAATGTAAACTCGTACAGCCACTATGGAAAGCAGTGTGGAGAACCCTTGGAAGACTTGGAATGAACTTGCCACCCGACCCAGCCATACCACTCCTGGGCATGTACCCTCAAGACTTACGCCACCACAGAGATACATGCACGGCCATGTTTATTTCAGCTCTCTTCACAATAGCAAAGAGCTGGAACCAACCTAAATGCCCCTCAACTGACGAATGGATAGAGAAAATGTGGTACATCTACACAATGGAGTTCTATGCAGCAGTAAAGAAAGACGACATCACGAGCTTTGCAGGAAAATGGCTGGAGCTAGAGGACATCATGCTGAGTGAAGTAACACAGTCCCAGAAAAACAAACGACGAATGGTATCCCTCATCTGTGGATGCTAGTGCCAATTACCCAGTTGTAAGTATTTCTTGTGTAGGGCCCCCTGAGCTTTTGTCCAAAGCAGTTGGGCATAACGCATTTTGGAAACAACAACAACAGAAAAGACTGCATCAAAGAACTGACTGAAATAGTGAACTTCTGCTCAAAACAGTCAACTTCCCCATGGAAAATATTGAGAAAGACTAAGAGATGGAAAGCATGTTTGGCAGAATGCATGCGCTCTGGCGGGGTGGGGGAATGAGCGGGAACACGGGTCTAGATTTGTTAAAAATAAATAAATAAATAAATTTATGTGAAAAAAATAAAATAAAATAAAATTTGAATTAATTTTGTAATTATTTTCCTGGAACAATTTAAGATATTATGTATGAATGAAGTAAGCAATGAATATAATCATGTAAATTTATAGTTAAGTATTCCAGTAAGTTTGTACTAAATGTCCTGATAATCCTTGGCAAAAATTCAGTGAATCCCTCAATTAAAAACTAAAACCAGTCACTGTGACTATCACTTAAAGAGTAAAAAGATTGCTGTATAAGAAGTAATAGAAGAAAAAAAAAGAAAGCAGGCCAAGCATGGGATAGGACAGCAAGCCAGCAGCAGCGTTCCTCCATGGCCTGTGCTTCAGCTCCTGCATCCAGGTTCCTGCTCTGAGTTCCTACCTTGGGCTCCCTAAGTGATGAACTGTGACCTGGGAGATGCAATAAAAATAAACCTTTTCCTGCCTCCAAAAAGATTGCTGTAGAAAAATTAAATCCTCAGTTTGGAATATATAACCCAAGGCAAGGTGGAGCTGATATATAATAACACATCCAATTATGGACATAGAGAGAAGTTCCTAAGAGCTAGTCAGATCTTCAAATAAGAAAAGTGATAAGCTCCAGGTTTGCTGATAAATTTGGTGTCATAAAATAAGATGAATTCAGGCTTTTCAATATTTTTCCTTTTCCATACATGCCTAAACCATTGAGTTCACACAGCCATATTGTGGCATATAAACACACACACACACACACACACACACAAACAACACAACACACACAAAAAATGAAGAAAATGAAGAATAAAACAAATGAGACAATGCACAATATTATAAGAATAATAAGACTATTATATTGAGCAAATTTTAAGCATTGGCTTATAACAATGGCCATAAGAATTTTAAATACTGAAGAAAAACAGAAAAAATTAATCAGTAAAGTAGGGATAACAGAGATTTTTGCTATTTAGGTATTGTTATTCTATTAGGCTGATTAATTTTCCTGAATTCATGCTCCCTGTGTAAAGGAATAAACATTAGGCAACTCAATTAATTCTTCTGCTTCTTGCGATACTTTTAATATTATATGGTAAAACCAGCATGTCTTATTTTGTAATTTCAGGTAGGACTGAGCAGCTAGATCAAAGAACTTCTGTCAAAATTGCCTACTTTGGTCCTGAGAAAAAGATTGTTTTTTTAAGTGCATATGATCCTTTGGTTCTTAGGAATAATATATTACTTTTTGAGAAAAAATTACTTGGGTTTGCCTATATATAAATGGCTGAATGCATCTAATTAGATTGACTATGATTTATTTGAACTTCAATTTTCATGTACAAGCACTGTAAATAAATGTGAATTATATATATAGATATAGATATAGAAATAGAGATATGTGCTTGTGTGGGTGTGGGTGTATGTTTGTAGGAATCATGTTGAGATGTAATGTCAACTTGGGGGATTTTGTTCTGTCCTCCCACTGTGTGACTGTGTAACTCCCAGTGATAGGATGTCCAGAGTCAGGATTGCCAGCAAATACCTTTGCATGGAGCCTGTTCGCCCAACCCACCTGTAGTCTTGAGAGCTCCTGAGTATCTTTGAGTGCCTTCACAAGTAAATACAGATATACACAGGAGTGAGGGAAAACATCTGTTTGGGGAAATGACACAACTGTTAAAGTAAGAAATGCTCTGGAACACAAGTCAGTATCCTTTCCATTACCAATCGTGGTTTCTGACAACTCCCTGTGAATCCATCTCCAGGGAATTTGGCTAAATCTTTTGGAATCTTAAGGTTCTTCCAAGAGTGAGAATTTATCCTTACATATGTACACAAAGACACACAAATGAAAAAAAATTATAACGCAGTACTGCATGCACCATTTCTATATTAGGTCAGAGAAAAACCAACAAAATAGGATAAAAACCTTCCATAGATACAGCATAGCATGAACACAGAAATCGCTCATTCTGGGACCCTTCTATTGCATAAAAAAGCATCACTATCCATTCTTCTGTTTATGAAAAGGAGGTTCAGAACAAGCAACCAGTTAACATTAGTTATTAACAGAGTATAATTAAAATAGAGAAAAAGTCCAAAGTTCACAGTGGAAGGCAGAACAAAGTGAATTTAAAATCCAGTGTCTGTCATTGGATAATAGAGTGGCCAGATTCCATCTATCATTTCTCCAGTTTGCCATCTTGATCTTAGCAATCCCTGTTAATGTCTTAGAAGTCATCTTAACCTCTAATTCATTATCTAATAACACTAGTAAATATAAAGTATGAGGTTATTTATTTATTTATTTATTTATATATTTATTTAGGTCATTTCAAGACAGGGTATACCTGTAGCCCCAGATAGCCTGGAACTCACTCTGTAGACCAGACTGGCCTTGAATTCACAAAGATCCAAAGTGTGATCACTCTGCCTCCCAAGTGCTAGGATTAAAAGTGTGCAACACCATGCCCAGCTGAGGATATTTATAATAATATTAAGAATCTATAAACTTGAGAAATTTGTCATAGAAGTAGATCAATGGTCTATTTTGAATGATCCTGAGGGTTTATAATTTGGGATCCCTGACATCTTCCTCAGACAAGATTTGTTGCTTCTCAAAGACTTCTGTGCTTCTTTTTATCTGATCCTTTTAACCATCCCATTATTGATGTAAACCTTAGAATTTGACATTTCAGTATGGACGAACTTAACATTTTGATGCTTATATGTTTTTAAATCCAATTATTTATTTCAGACACAACATTAGTCTTCATTTTATTGTTTGTGATTTGATATAAACATTAACCTTTTTAGAAAAAAGAGATACGTTTAAGATATTGTTTTCATAAGATTTTCCTGTTGACAGATCTGTGGAGCATTATCATGACTTTGTTTGATGTTGGGGGTGGTGCTCAACACCCTTTGGGTGATTTCATTCCTACACAGCTGGGATCCAGCTGATTAAGAATGCAGCAGAACAAATCAACTGAATAAGGCCAATAAGAAGCCTTCTTCCTTGGTGCCTGCCTCCAGATCCCCATCTTGACTTAATACCCTGACTTCCTTAATTAATAGTCTACTATTAAGAAGGTTAAACTCAGCAAAACATTTCCTTCCAAAGTATGTTTGGATTTTAGTGTTTGTCACTGTAATAGAAGGCAAAATATAATAACTAGCTACTGGAATCTTTGTAATGTTCTAAAGTAAATGATTGGATTGAATTCCGATTGCTCATATTCCTGAAAATCTAAAGATAGAATAAAGAATGTGACATGGTATCTAGTGTGTAACACTCCTATTCACTATTGGGGCAAAACACAGTGCAGAGTGTTAACAAGCATAATCTCAAACAATTGATTCATTCTCTTTGAAAATATTGCCCAAATGTTTGAATTTTTGTATTGTATGTATTACATGTCATGTCACTATGATAAAACACGCTGACAAGCCAGGCATGGTAGAGCATGCCTTCAATCCCAGCACTCTGGAGGCAAACACAGTTCGATCTCTATGAGTTCAAGGCCAGTCTAGTCTACAGAATGAGTTCCAGACCAGCTGGGCCTACAAGGAGATACTGTTTCAAATATACCAAAATACATTGACAAGCAGGGCCTTTCTGAATGATGTTTTAATTTGGATTATAATATGAGGAGAGTACAATGCTTGGCAAAAGAAAAAAAAAAAGGAAAAATAAAACTGCAAGACAGGTAATCCACCTGATCACATACCATCCACAGCTAGGAATAGTAAAAGGAAAATGATATGAGAATGGACTGTGAGAGCCCAATGTCCTTCTTCTCTGTACCCTTAAATCCAGCAAGGCTGTTTCTGGGAATGATTGTACAATTTGCAACGACACCAATCAGGTTAATTAATATGAATGTATATTCTGCAGGTGAGGTTGTTCTCCACTTTTTGTAAATGGTCAACTGCTAATTGTTCTGAAGAAAGACTATTTGGGGGCTGGAGAGATGGCCTAGCAGTTAAGAGCGCCGACCGCTCTTGCAGAGGACCCGGGTTCGAACCCCAGTGCCCACATGGCGGCCGAGAACTGTCTGAAACTCCAATTCCAGGAGAACTCCAGTTCCACGGGAATCTGACGCCCTCTTCTGACCTCCGTGGCATTGCATGGCACGAGTGTGCAAACCTGCATGCAGACAGTACATTCATACACATACAGAAATACATTTTAAAAAATTAAAAAAAGAAACACTATTTGTTATTTCTATTTCAGTGAGCACAATATGATTATCCCTAATAAATAATGAGAGGACTGATCTTACTCTTTAGAACATAAATTTTTAGGGTATAGGGACAATCTTTAGAGAAATTATCACAGATTCTGCATGTCTTGCCAAACCACAATGGCTTTTCTATGTAAATGCTGCTCAGAGGTATTTTACAAATGTGCTTCATTTGTAGAATCAAGGTATGGCTCTCTTTTTTTAATACAAGATTACATTACAAATCAAATCTTGACCTGTGTCCCCATCCCTAATCCCACCCCACCAGAGCTCATGAATTTTACCAAACATGTTTTTCATCTTTTTCTCAGTCTCTCTCAAAATTCTCGATGCAGAAGTTGACTTTTCCGAGAAGTTCACCATTTCAGTTCTTTGAGGCAGTCTTTTCTGTTGTTGTTATTGTTGTTGTTGCTGTTTGTTGTTGTTCTGTCCAAGTAGTTGGGAGTGATATGCATCACTCCCAACTACTTGGACAAACCTCAAGAAGCCCTGCACAAGAAATACTTACAACTAGGGAATTGGTGCTAGCATCCACGGATGAGGGATACCATTCATCATTTGCATTTCTGGGACTGTGTTACTACACTTAACATAAAATCTTCTAGCTCCATCCATTTATGTGCAAAGTTCATGATGTAATCTTTCTTACCATTGCATAGAACTCCATTGTGTAGCTGTACCACACTTTCTCTATCCACTTGTCAGTTGAGGGGCACTTGTGTTGGTTCCAGTTCTTTGCTTTTATGAAAAGAGCTGCAATAATCATGGATGTACATGTATCTCTGTGGTAAGATGAGTCTTGTGTGTATATACCCAGGAGTGGTATGACTGGGTCAGGTGGTAAGCTCATTTTGAATTTTTAAAGGGTTCTCCACACTGCTTTCCATAGTATCTGTATTAGTTTACATTCCCATCAGCAGTGGATGAGTGTTCCCCTTTCCCCACAACCTCTCCACTACTTGCTAAATTTTGTTTTCTTGATGCTAGCCAGTCTTATTGGAGTGAGATGTATTAAAGTGGTTTTAATTTGCATTTCCTTAATTATTAGCGATGTTGATTACTTTTTAAGATGTTTCTCAGCCATCTTTAATGCCTCACTTTTGACGTCTCTGTTCAGCTCTTTGCTCCATCTTTTAAGTGATTCATTTGTTTTCTTCCTTTTTTGTTTTTGGAATAGTTTACATATTCTGGAAATCAATGCTTTGTCAGAGGTATCTGCAGTGAGGGTTTCCTCCCACTCTGTGGGTTTTCTCTTCACTTCCTTGATTATTACTTTTGATGTACAGAAGCTTTTGAGTTTAATGAGGTCTCATTTGTCAATTCTCAATCTTATTTCTTGCACAGGTGCTGACTGATTTAGGAAGGCTTTTCCTATGCCTATATCTTGTAGGCTGCTGGCAAATTTTTCATCTATCACCTTCAGAGTTTTGAGTTTCACGTTGAGGTCTGTGATCCATCTGGGGTTGACATTTGTACAGGGCAAGAGGAAGGGATTTAACTTTATTATTCTACAAATGGTGATCCAGTTTTGCCAACAGCACTTACTGAAGATGCTGTCTTTCCTCCATTGGGTTTTCTTGACCCTCTTATCAAATATGATGTGGCTGAAATTGTATGTGCTCAAGTTTGAATCTTCAGTTTTGTTCCATTGGTCAATAGGTCTGTTTTTGTGCCAGTTTCAAGCTGCATTTATGAATATAGCCCAGTAGTATAGTTTGAAGTCTGGTATAGAGATCTCCCCTGTATTGCTCTTTTCACTCAGGGTTGCTTTGGCTATACAGAGTCTTTTGTTTTTCCATATGAAATTAAGGACTTCCAGCCATCGTGGTTGCACACACCTTTAATCCTAGAACTTGGGCGGCAGAGACAGGTGGATCTTTGTGAGTTCAAGACCAGCCTAGTCTACAGAGTGAGTTCCAGGACAGCTGGGGCTACAGGGAGACCCTATCTCGAAAAAGCAAAAAAAAAAAAAAAAGATTTAAATAGAAATTAAGGACTTCTTTTCCAAGCCTGTGAAGAAACTCTTGGGGATTTTAATTAGGATTATGTTGAAACTCTATATTAGTTTGGGTAGAATGGACTTTTGTACTATATTAATTTTCCCAGTCCATGAGCACGGGAGATCTTTCCATCTTCTGATGTGTTCTTCAATTTCCTTCTTCAGAGGTTTAAAATTTTTGTAGATATCTTTGGTGTCTTTGGTTATGTTTGTGCCTAGGTATTTTATTGTTTTTGAGACTATTGTGAGTGGGAAGGTCTCCTTGTATTCCTGCTTGTTGTTGGTGTAAAGGCCACTGATTTTTCTAGGTTAATTTTGTATCCTGCCACTTTACAGAAACTCTTAATCGTTTCTAGGGGATTTCTGGTGGAGTTTGTAGCATCCCTTAGGTAAACAATCATATCATAAGCAAAAAGGGATAGTTTGACTTCCTCTTTTCCAGTTAGTATTCCTTTAATATCCTTTTCTGGCCTTATTCCCCTAGCAAGTGTTTCAACCAGTATATTGAGGAGGAGTGGGAATAGGGGGCAGCCTTTCTGAGTTCCTCCCTCTAAGGGAAATTCATCTGTCTTTTCTCCATTTAGGATGATGTTGGCTGTGGGTTTCCTGTATATGGCTTTGATTACATTGATGAATTACCACTCCAATCCAATTCTCCCTAGGACTTTAAGCATGAAGGGATGCTGGATTTTGTCAAAGGCTTTTTTGGTGTCAATTGAGATGATATGTGGTTTTTGTCTTTCAGTCCATTTATGTGTTTTATGATATTTATTGATTTTTGTATGTTGAACCATCCCTGCCTCACTGGTATTAATCCACCCTGGTTATGATGGATGACATTTTTGATGTGTGTCTGCATGCAGTTTGAAAGTATTTTTTTGAGAATTTTTCATCTGTTTTTGTGGGAATGAAACTTTGTGTGTGGCTTGAGGCAAGAAATTGTAAGACCTGTCCTGGGAGATCTCCGGTTATCTGATATCTCTGTGGGCATTTAGTTGCATCTGTGAGTTATCTGTAGCAGGAAGGTTTGGGATATTACAATGTTTCTTGTTTTGGCCTATCTCTGCAAAGTTCCAGGTCTGGAAGGTCCCCTCCCTTGAGGCATTGAGTAAAATGCCACACCTCTAGTTAACTGTTGCACAAACAGGAACTCTGAAGCCCCCTGATTAGAGCCAACGTGGCTCGACCATCCCTTCCCCCTGCCCCTACTTCCTTGCCCAGAGCACAGTAGCCTTCAATACAGAGACTTCACTGACAAAAAATAAACGCAGTTACTATACTCCCTACTCTCTGTGTGTAAGTCTGTTCATTTTTCCATGGGTGATCTCCTGTGGTTTTCCCTCCTCCTTCTTGAGAGAGGAAAGCCTAGAGACTGTCAGCTGCAGGCAGGGGACAGTCCTGCAGCCAGGCAAAGAAGGGAAGAACAGCATGTGTAATGCAGTCACATGTGACTCAAAGACATTGAATAAGGACAACTGGAGCCAACATCTCAGGGCTCAACTTTCCACCAAACGAAAAAGGAAACAAGGTATTCCTTGGGCTCTCTCTTAGCCCTCGTTTTCCCCCACGTGAGGGAAAATCTTGGAGGGTTTTACCTAGAGACAGGGAGAGACCTGCCTAATTAGTGTACTCATGGCAAGCTCGGCACATCTCCGTGGAATTCTCCCTTCCCGTGAGATTAGTCTTTTTAACTGCCTCTTTCCTTAACCACTAGCATTTCCTATCTCCCTTTATAAGTCTGTCCTCTACACAGCCAGCTTGGCACATCTCCATGGAATCTTCTCTTCCCATGAGATTAGTCTTTTCAACTGTCTCTTTCCCTAACCACTAGCATTTTCTATCCCTCTTTATCATGAGTAACAAACAGACAAACAAAAACCCATAAGCAAAGAAAATTAAAAAAAAAATTGCTCCTCAAAATTTGAGGAGTTAAAATTTCCACATGGGAAGCTACCTCCTTTTGGAGTGAGACTCTAAATATTGCCTCGTGGATATCCCCTGCAGACTTATGGAATTCAGAATCCTGGATGCATGTGGCACAGAATGCTAGACAGTGAGAAAATGCTCCAGCATCTCTCACGTTCTTCCCACTCTTAGCCACTGTGAGACAATGCTTAGGGCCTTCTCACCAAACCACTCCATTAAAGGAAAACAACAAAATTAAATCACAGATCCCCTCCTCTCAAGAACCTGCTGAAACTCCCCTCAAGAGCCCCAATAAAATTCCCTCTGAAAGCCCCAAAGCTCCAAACCCATTAAAAATAGAACAGGAAATCAAAGCATCCAAGTGACTAGCCTTAACCTTTCCTCTAATTAACAACCACACGCTCTCAAGGGGCCAGGAGCACCTTCACTTTCAACTTCTTCCTTCTCTGCTACAGAAAAACAGTGCCAGATTCAGGACAACCCAGATCTTCAATTACAGTCATTCCCTGTTAATGGGTCATCCTCTAAACTGGTACCCCTACCAGGCAGGTGAGTTGTAAGTACTCAGGCAAGCAGTCAGAGAGGATGGTGTCCAGGCACCATGTGCAAAGTCCATTCTCGAGAGATTTTGTGCTTCTCTTAACATTCCCAAAGACAGGAGAGATATCTGTAAATCTTCACTTCCAGGTCTGCTATTTTTACAATTAGGAAGCACTGTACAGAGACGAATGTCTCCAACAAGTTCAGCGAAATCAAGGGCAACCTAATGTAGACTGGGGTTATGAACATCTCTTCAGAGAAGGATATTTTAACATAGGCATGCAGCAGGCTGGACTGGCCCAAAGGTACTTTGACCAGGTCCACCTTTGTGCCCTATAGGCCTGGGATCGAATTACACCACCCAGCTAATCCCAGGCAAGTTCCTCCTTATTATTTCCTAGGCAAAAACCTGAGGAAGTCCTCTCTGGTTTTATCTTAAGAATGTAAACTTGTACAGCCACTGTGGAAAGCAGTGTGGAGAACCCTTAGAAGACTCAAAATGAGCCTTCCATTTGACCCAGTCATACCACTCCTGGGTATATACCCACAAGACACAACTTACTGCAAAGATACATGCACAGCTATGTTTATTGCAGCTCTTTTCACAATAGCAAAAAGCTGGAACCAGCCCAGGTGCCCTTCAACTTGTTGTCCACATTGCTTTACATAAAATCTGTAGAGCAAGAACTTTGGGATTGACACATACAAATTGTTCTATAATTTCTCTGTTGAGTAGTATCACCTGTGTAGCATTCGCATCTTTTAAAGATGATTTAAATAACAATATAAGTTTGCTTCCCAAGTTAATCATATATAGGTCCCCAACCCCGCCAAAACACAGGGTGAATTGTATGAAATCTGTGCCTTGACCCCACCACTATAGTCATGTATAATACAACTGTCTTCTAGAGACTCATACCTAAAAAAGGGGGAGGGATACAGAAAGGCATGAAACCTTTTCATAAAAACCTTTGCAATTCAAATCTTAAAACTACACTATCGTGGAAAGATTGTTGTTTTGTCCAACCAGACAACAACGTCACCAACTAAACGGCTGAAAAGAAAGACAGTCAGGTTTTGCCAATAATAGAGTAGGATGTACCAATAAGTGGCAACGGAAAGGCTGTCCCGTCTGAACATTCAAGGAGAAAAAAAGCCTCAATTTCCTATCAAACATCAGAACCCCTCTGTTTGATCCTACATTAAAAACTATTTTAGAGTCAAATGAAACTTAACCTTCTAGGTGCCACAAAAGGTTCTGATATGAGAGCCACTTTCTTGCCTTCCCCACCCCAAAGAAACAAGGAGAAATAGAAAGATGGTGAATGAGGTCCCCACACTGTAAATTATGAACAACTATTGTAGAGATAATTCTCTTATAAAACATCGGGTAAAGACTGCTTCTTTACACTTGAGCTTATCTAGACATGGGAACTGTGAGAGGGATTACTCTCTATTCAGAACCAAATATATAATACTAAAGTCCTAGGGCTATGCACTCAGGCAAATTATCCATCACATGCAGGAGCTCTTGACATCAGGCAAATGGATTGTTCTGCCAGGTGGATGTTGGCCAGGGATCACAATCCCCAGCAAATGTAAGTGCTCCTTGCCTCTAGTTGCGATACCTAAGAGGAGAAGGCAATAAGACCTGCTGACCGAAGACCTGACATAACATGGGAGAGGATGTATTAGAGACCGCCACACCATGCAACATGTACGAGATGGCCTGAATGCAGAGATGTTGTTACCAGCCGCAAAGGCCAAGCTAAAAACCAAATAAAGCAAATATGGGTCTCCTTGAAGTCAAGCAGAATCCACTGCCAGCACCAGCTACACCTCACTCTCCTGGAAAATACTGTTGCAGCAGAGCAGCCATGCTGCCTGTATACTCCCAAAATTCTAACTGGAATAGGCTCTCCTCTTCGAAAATAATCCATGGCTGATGCCACAGCTCTAACATCCTGCACAGGTTATGAGATGTATGTCTATAACGGAACAGCACAGTAAGAACCCTGTCATATTCTAACAGGGGGGAAAATTGTAATTTCATGGATTAACATAGTCCAAACGTGTCTAGTGCTAAAGTAACAAACCATAACTAGTTAGTGCTTGCTAAATACCTATATATGCTAATTGCTTGTGCTTCTATTATAGGATCGAAAGGTTATTGCCTTGGACAAACTGGTCGAGCCCCATGAAAGGAAACAGCCAGAATGACCAAAGTCCAGAGTCCAAACAGCTCAGAGAGTGTGGACTGTTCTGCTTCCTAGCTACTCCACACCTGTGCCGGCTTTTCTAGCCCTAGGGTAAACAACGCTGAGGGAAGACAGGGGGCGATGGAGTGTAGAATGTCAAAGGGACTGCGATTGGAGGTTGTGAATGGTGGAAACTACAGCAATGTAGTCCTGGACAACTCATTTGATTCAACTAGTGATTGAACAAACAACCTGTTACCTCAGGCAGGTTTCCCGCCACTGGAGGGTGGAGGTCTGTAGTGTTGTTGGTCACAAGCAGCCTCAGATAGGTTTGCATGAAGGATGCTCTTTACCTCATGGATTTATCACTTATAGCGTAAAATAAAAAAAAAGAAACTGAGAGAAAGATGCAGGACAGTATGGCAGAATGCATGGATCATGGATGAGGGTGACGGGTGGGGGGGGAAGGGAATATGCCTGAACCTGAAATTGGAAAATAATGTATGAAATGCAACAAAGCATCAATAAAAACTAATTAAAAAAAAAAAAGAACACAAGCTTTTGAGTTGCATAACTAATATCCAAGTATAATAAGTCAAGCCTCCAGAGAACAGAAACTTAAGTAAATAAAATTTGGAGTAATAATTTTCTTTTGCAAATAGCTTCCAACTTCCTTGATTTAAGAGGATCTCCTTAAAGCGTCATAAAATAGTGGGATTGATTACTTTCAGAGTAAAGGGGACCATAGCAATTTTCACAAGATCATATACCTTATGGTTGGATATATTCTTCAGAAAGCAGAATCGAATGTTATATGTGGAATTCCTCACCCCTCTCCCCATACATCAAAGTTTTGTATGGAGAATTAGTGTGATATTTGCTTTGTATCAAACTGAGGCTTTTCATTGTTTACATTTGTACTGTTAAACCACACTAGAAAAAAAAANTGACGAGTGGATAGAGAATGTGGTACATGTATTATACACAATGGGAATGCTATGCAGCAGTAAAGAGGGACAACATCATTAAATTTGCAAGTAAAAAAATAGAAATAGAAAAATAAAAAAAAAAAAAAAAAAACATTATGTTAAGTGAAGTAACACAGTCCCAGAAAAACAAACGACAAATTGGGTGTCCCTCATATGTGGATGCTAGCTTACCCAACAACCCAGATATAAATATTTCTCATGGAGGGGACTGCATAGTAAAAGAACAACAGGAAGACATCATAAAAAAATGGACTGAAAGGGTGAATTGGAAAAGGGGGGATGGGTGGAGAGGGACCACGGGTGTATATTGATTAAGGCATATTTAATTTACGTGAGCTCAGCAAGTACCAGTTTCGCCTAGACACTGTCTAAAGGACACATGGTGTTTTAGGACTTAGTAAAAAGTAAACGTGTATATTAAACAACATTAGTTTACAGATCTGATAAAAATGGTAATGCATCTGAATAAAATGGAGATATAATTCGCTTGTTGCCACATTTGCTTTACACTAAAATCTGTACGAGCAAAAACTTGGGATTGACACATACAAATTCTTCTATAATTTCTCTGTTGTAGAGTATCACCTGTGTAGCATTCTCAGCTTTTCAAGATGATTTAAACGTAACAAATTAAGTTTGCTTCCCAAGTTAATCATATATAGTCCCCCAACCCGCCAAAACAACAGGGTTGAATTGTATGAAATCTGTTGCCTTGACCCACACCTATAGTCATGTATAATACAAACTGTCTTCTAGAGACTCATACGCTAAAAAAGGGGGAGGGATACAGAAACATGAAACCTTTTCATCAAACCCTTTGCAATGTCCAAATTCTTTTAAAAACTAAAACTTCCATCTTCTGTTAATGTGCTCTGCTTTAAGTACTGCAACAGAATGATTGCAGTAAAATTGTCTTCTAATCAGTAACACAGTATTTGGGAACCAGCAACCTTCTGTTAATAAACTGTGTGCAACCCCCTTCTCAAAAAAAAAAAAAAAGAACCAAACGCAGCCTAGAAAGAAAGATCCCCAACTCTGCAGCATCTCTCTGCAAAAAAAATATTGTTTGGGAAGGAATGAATTCAGAATGCAAGAAAACATGCCAGGGCTTAAAAGATGACCATTATTACAGATGGATAGTGGCAACTCAGGACATGGGCACAGCCTTCCACAAAGCTAATTATCTGGCTCAAGCCTTGTCAGCAGCTGTCACCACAAATGATAATTTTTTTTAACTGTGGAGGCAGATATCATTTGAAAAGACAGTGCCTGAAAGCACCAGTCTCGCCTGGAGGGTCTTCTGAACACTCTCCACGTGTTCTCTGCCCCAGGTGAAAAAAGGATATTATTGGAGTAAAGAGTGCTGCTCAACCTATGATAAAGATGGCAAAAAATTGCCATCTTTAAACTCCTAGGCAGGCAGCCCACAGCCCAGGGAAAAAGAAAGGGGGGGAGGAAATGATTCAGCACATGCCCTCGGGGCAGCCCCTATTTCAGAAGGGCCACATTCTGCATTGATGATTAAAATTGGGGGGTCTTTTAAATGTTTGATAGATGCAGGGGCAGACAGAACCATTATAAAACAGAAAAAAATACCCCCTGAGTGGCCCTTGCATCCAGGAATAGGAGGGCCCTCACAGTCTTACATAACTAAAAATATCTACACCTGGGCAGACCCTGATTGAAACATGGGTCAGATTTACCCATCAATAGCGCCCACTAATATCAATCTGCTAGGACGAGATATTTTGGAGGATTTGGATGTGGTTATTGCCACTCCAAATGAGAAGAACCATGCCCAGACAGACCATTTAAGTGAGGGAAAATGCCTCCATCATCTCATCAAGAAGCAACCCCAATTCTGAGGGTCAATGCAGAATATGCTCCTCCTCCTCTGGGCTGGAAGTCAGATGATCCAGTCTGGATTGAGTAGTGGCCCTTACCAGAGGAGAAGTTACAATCTCTCCAAGACTTGGTCAAGGAGCAATTTTTATTGGGACACATCTGTCCATTCTACAGTCCCTGGAACACCCCTGTGTTTTTCATAAAAAGGCAACAGGAAGTTGGTGTCTCTTTCAAGACCTGTAAGCCATTAAGACCAAAAAATCAAAAAGAACTACGAATATATGGGGGTTCTTGTAGAGTCGATATTGAGCTTTATTGCAGTGTAGTCTGGGAGAAAAAATGAAATTATTTAAATCTTTTTGTATTTGTGGAGGCTTTTTCTGTGTCCTAGTATGTGTTAGATTTTGGAGATTGTTCCTGGGGTGCTGAGGAGAAATGTCTTCTCTGGTATTTGCATGAAATATTCGGTAGATGTCTGTGAGGTCCTTTAGGTGTACTGTATCATTCATTTCAGATGTCTCTCTGTTTATTCTTTGTCCCGTTGATCAGTCCAAAGGACTCGGTGGGGTACTGAAGTCCCCTAGTGTGAGGGTGCTTTTGTTAATCTGTGCCTTGAGCTCCTAGAGAGTTGTCTTCATAAAGTTTGTTGCACCAGAGTTTTGTTTGTATATATTTATGAATGTGAAATCTTCATGGTCAATTTTTCCTTTGATAAAGATGCAATGACCCTCTTTGTCTCTTCTGATTTCTTTTATTTTGATGTCTATTTTGTCTGATATTAATATAGCAACACCTGCTTTCTTTTTGGCACCATTTGTTTGGAATATTTTTTCTATCCTTTCACCATAAGTTGTTACCTTTCCTGGAGAGTCAGATTGGTTTCTTGTAGACAGATGGGTTTTGTTTCCTAATCCAATCTCCAAGCTATGACTTTTGTTTGGGGAGTTAATTCCATCAATATTTAAGGTTATAACTGAAAGATGTGTGTTGCTTCCTTTCACCTTAATATCCATTTGCATTTTTAGTCTCGGTTTCTACTTCTGCAGTTATGTTTTTATTAATTTCTCTTTCTAGGTGCCTGGGAATATTTGTTCCTCTCATTTGTCCTTTGAATTGCTTCAAATATTTTATGAAGTTTTGGTTTTCCAGACATGTATTCCATCATCTTGTTTATGTCATGGAAGATTGTTCTCTGTCCTTCAACTATAGTCGACATTTTTGCTCAGTATATATTTATTCATTTATTTATCATTATTTTATGTTTATGAGTGCATGGTCTGCATGTAGCTTCATGCACCCATGTTGTGCAATGCCATAGAGATCAGAAGAGGGCATTGGATTCCCCTGGAACTGGAGTTAAAGATGGTTCTTAGCCAACATCTTGGTGCTGGGAATAAAATCCGGGTCCTCTGCAAGAGCAGTCAGCACTCTTATCCCCTTTTGCTGGGTATAGTAACCTAGGTTGGCCTCTATAGTCCTTTAACACTGGGAATGCTTTGATCTACGTTCTCCTTGCTTTTATAGTTTGCACTGAGATGTCAGTTGTAATTCTAATAGGTTTCCCCTTATATGTAACTTGTTATTTTCCCCTTGAGGCTTTCAGAATTTTGTATTTGTTTTGGGTGTCTAGCGTTTTAAATATGATATGGCATGAGGAGTTTCTTTTCTGATCTTATCTGTTTGGAGTTCTATGTGATTCTTGTATTTGTATGTCTTTGTCAATTTAGTTTGTGGAAATTTTCATCTATTATTCTGTTGAAGATATGATCAACACCATTCTCTTGGGATTTTTCTCCTTCCTCTATTCTTGTGAAGGGGATGTTTGATCTTTTCATTGTGTCTCATATTTCCTGGTTGTGCTGGATAGCTTTAGTGTCAACTTGACACCTCTGAGTTGAAGGAGCCTCAATTGGGGAATTGGCTCCACTGGATTGGCCTGTGGCCACATCCGTGGAGTATTGTCTTGATGGTTGAGCAGTGTGGGAGGGCACAGCCCACAATGAGTGGTGCCACCCTAGGCAGGTTGCTGTGTACCATATAAGAAGGTGGGCTGGGCATGAGCCAGACGAGCAAGCCTGTAAACAGCATTCCTCCAAGGCTTGTGCTTCAGCTCCTGCCTCCAGGTTCCTGCGCTGAGTTCCTGCTTTGGGCTACCTGATGATGAACTGTGACCCAGGAGATGTAAGCTAAATAAACCCTTTCCTCCCCAAGTTGGTGCTGGTCAGAGTGTTTTGTCACAGCAATGGAAGACAAACTAGAACACTGGTTGTTCCACTTTTGTATATTTTTAAATTTTTCAAAATCTTTACTTGAGCTTTTAAGTTGTTCTATCTTATCTTCCAGGTCTAATATTCTTTGTTCTGTTTCCTCCATTTTATTTCTGAGGCATTTTCCATTCCTTTCCTCTTGACTGGATGAGTGTTTTATTTCCTTTTTCATTTAATCTTGTGATTTCTTTAATATTTCCACTTTCTTTTGGAGCTTCTCACTCTCTTCCTTTAGCTCCTTACTTTAATGTTTGGTTTCCTTTTTCAGTGTTTCCACTTCCTTACAGATTTGTCATTTTTACCCTCTAGTTCTTTCTGGAGTTTGTCATTTTCTTCCTTAGTTCTTTCCGAAGTTTTTCATTCTCTCACTCTAAGTCCTTCTTGAGTTTTTCATTCTCTCTCCTTAGTTATCTGACTTGTTCTTTATTTTCTTTGATTTCTTTGAATATGTCTGCAATTGTTCCTCTAATATCTGGGTCTTGGGTCACCCCTAGGGGGATCCCACTGTAGGAACCTCGCACAGGTCTGGTAGAGCTTGGTGTGGAATTATCCTGCACCTTTACCATGTTGTCCCTTCATTGAGTCCCTGGCCTGTGGATTTCCCTTTTTGCCTGTATTCTGATGTGAATAACAAATGCCTCTTCACTGTGTTGAGGGCTTGCTTTACTTTTCTCCTTCAGTTGGCCTTTTTTTCTCCTTGTTTATGCAGTGTTGACTTTTCTAGTTTTCAGGCTTTTAATTCTTTTTTTATTGGAAGTTTAACTCGCTCTTCCCTTTCTGTTCTGAAGGTTCTCCAAAAATCCACTTGGACACTCCCTCAGCAATTCTGGTTGGCGGGGGTGGGGTGGGGAAGATATTCCTGGCTAAGCCTGTGTCCTGGTACTCTGTGCTTCAGATGGTCCTGGTAAGTCCCTTATCTAAGCTCTGTGCATTCAAGTCTCACAGTGGCAACAGGCCCACCTTTTATACCAGCTAGCAGGGTGACTCTGCCGCCACAATCACACAAGACAGTGATTTAACTATCCAACAAACCAATGAAACAATTATCCAAAAACTCAGAGATAGAATTATCCAACAATCTGCCTGACTGTAGTGCCTGGCTCCTACCTGTGTTTCAGGTGGTCCTGGGAAATTCCTGATCTAAGCTCTGTGCACTCAAGTCTCACAGTGGCAACAGGCCCACCTTTTATACCAGCTAGCAGGGTGACTCTGCTCCCACAGCCACACAGACAGTGATTTACTTATCCAAAAATCCAATGAAATAATTTTCCAACAACTCAGGGATAGAATTATCCAACAATCCTCCTGGTTGAAGCGCCTGGCTCTTACCTGTGCTTTAGGTGGTCCTGGAAAGTCCCTGATCTAAGCTCTGTGCACTCAATATGGCTCTCTTTAGAAATTTCACAAAGTGCAGTCTTTCCAAACTCTTATACTTACTCGCTACTGCTGCAAGTAATTGCTAGTCATGCTGCATCTGTGATGGAAGGCAGGAAAATATTCTCCAGATAATTGCTTACATAATTTTGGTGATCACACCGCTGATAACATTGAGACCAAAAAGCTGAAATTTGTTTTCTCGTTTGAAATTAGGTCAAGGGAAATAATGGAGAGTGCTTTTAGCAAGAGGCATGAGTTTTCCTGGAAAGAGATTTCACAAAGATACTTATCTGCTTTCATAATTGTATTCCTTTTATTGTTCTCTGTAAATAGTAGTATTTTGATAGAACTGATATTTAATCTTCTGAGACTTTTCAATCCAGGGTCTTTTATCAAAATTAATGTTTCCAAACCATGAAAATGAAATACCTTTCAATAGTTTAGTGATTGCTTCAACTCCCTTCATGATATTTTACTAGATTTCTGTACAGATATGTATACTCCCCTGAACAAATGTATCCCCTTCTTTTTTGAATCAAGTCTGAGTATTCTGACTTTATTTTATTTCAGATAAGTTGTTATCACTGTAAAACCACCTGACTTATTTGTAAAGCTTGTTTTGTGTGCTACAATATACCTGATTTTATCAATGAAAATAGTAGAATTTTAGAATAATCTTTTGAATTTTGTGTCAATGATTCAACTGCATTTAATAATAGTGAGTGACTGAGGTTTTTCTTTCCACTAGAGTTGGCTTCAATTTTTTTGTTTTTATTTAATCTTTATTCTTGTTTCATGTGTGATATTCAGTACTCCCTGCTTCTGTCCCAGAGAATTTTCCTGCAGGGAGGGTGGGGTTACTCAAATGTAAGAGACAACATTCTTTACATAAGGAGTAGTTACTTTCCTTTCCTGTCATGGCCATCCAGAGTCCTGGCATGAATTCCATGCACTCTTACAATTATAAAAATATGAAGAAAGTCCCACAGCTCAGCATAAGGTATTTTTATATGCCCTTAGTTCCAACATGTTTCCAGTAGCATTCCAGAGTTCCATGTGTGTCCTTGCAAGCATCCCAGGAATACCAACATTGTCCAAGCCTGGCTGCAGGCTCAGTTTTGCACTTAGACCCTCCATCTCAATAAATCAGACTGGAGTCTGATTTTTGTAGTTCACTGCTTTTCTGAAGATAAATCCATTTCAAAAATATATAAGTATAATATATGTAATATTTGTGGTGGTTTGTGTGAGAGTGTGCCCCATAGGTTTTAAGTATTCAGTCATCTTTGTCCCCAGTTGGTGGCACTGTTCCAGGAGGCCTTAGAAATTGTTGCCATGCTGGAGGAAGTATGTCATTGGGGGCGGGATAAGTGAGTTTAACAAGCCTTGCAGTCTCCAGTCCCTCTCTCTCTCTTTACTTCCTGTATTCCTTGACAGATGTGAAGCTCGGCTTTCTGCTCCAGCCCCAGCCACCATGCCTCCCACCACAATGGACTCTAATTCCCTGGAACTGTCAATCATAAGCTCAAATAAACTCCTCCTTTTTTAACTTCCCTTGGTTATGGTGGTTTTTATCACAGCAATAGAAAAGTGACTAATACAGTACTTGGTACCAGAGAGTGGGCTGTTGGCTGTGAAGAACTTGACCATGTGGGTGTTTGGAGAAATGTGGAAGACTTTGGAACTTTGAGCTAAAAATCTGTTGACTACTGTAAGCAGAGCTTAATGGTCCATTCTAGTATAAACCTGGAAGAAAGCATTGCTGCAAAAAAATGTAATTCCAGAGGAAAATAAAGACTTAGGCAGCAACTGGGATATTTTGCCAAAGAGTCTGGCCACAGTTTGGCCTCAGCCCAAATGCTTGCCTGTTGCTAAGTTGAAAAGCAATGGACTAATTTCTTTGGTGGAGGATATTTCAAGATACCCTATCATAGAAATGGTGGCATGGATATTATTGGTGAATATTATACATATCTACAGAGAAAAGGAGAAAATGGAGCAGAAAGAAATGCAGAATGTACAGTTTGGATTGGAAAAGTGCAGGAGGATGATTAATGGTGGAGCCAAGAAATGTGAAGGAGAGGTTCCTTTTGATAAGGAGATTAAAGTGATTAAGGAGAGGCTTATATATTCACAAGTAAACAATGGAAAAAGTGAGATTAAAGTGATTAAGGAGGGGCCTCGAGATTTACAAGTAAACAACAGAAACAGTACCTTCAGGGCAAGACCACAAGCAGCTAGGCCTCCACCATTTGAATGGAAAATACTGAAAGGGCAGAGAAAAATTGTGAATATGGTTGAAGCAGGACAGAGTACATCCCAAAATTGCAGCCAAACTCGGCAGTTTCATTCACGTGGTGCTGGCTTTAGAGGCATGAAGGAAGCAAGAGTGAAGAGGTCATTAGTTTTTTTTTTTTTATGTATGTATATGAATGTACTGCCTGCATGCAAGTTTGTGCACCCGTGTCGTGCAATGCTGCAGAGGTCAGAAGAGGGTGTCAGATTCTCCTGGAACCGGAGTTCTCCTGGAATTGGAGTTTCAGATGGTTCTCGGCCGCCATGTGGGTGCTGGGGATAGAACCTGGGTCCTCTGCAAGAGCGGTCGGCACTCTTAACCACTAGGCCATCTCTCCAGCCCATGGGGTCATTAGTTTTTCCTCTGCAGTTTCAGAGAGCCTCCGAGGCCAGGCAGAGTGAAGCAGGGGCATCCCTGAATAAAGAAGGCCCTGATAGGCTATTGCGTGAAGCTGTGAATGTGAAGCCTGTTTGGCAGTGGAGACCACAAGAAGATATTCGAGATGCCAGAGTTGTGAGATATTTGCCAAGGAGAGCTGCATATGGGTAGTTGTACCAACCTAAAGAAGAGCATGCAATGTTGGAAGATCTGAGCCATCTCATCCCCTTGGAAGTAAAGTCCCAGAAGTCGCACAAGGAGCTACTGGACTTGATGTTTGGCCTGCTGGTTTTTGGTCTTGTTTTGATCCGGTATTTCCTCACTATGCCTCTATTCCTCCCTTTTGGAATGGGTATGTGTATTTGGTTCCACTGTATGTTGAAATATGTAATTCGTCTTTTGATTTTACAGAAGCTTACAGTTAAGAGATTGGCCTGGGTCTCAGAAGATACTTTGGGCTATAGATTTTTGAATAGAATTGAGACTGGTAAAGACTATGGGGACTTTTAAGGTTGGAATAAATGTGATTTGCATTTTATATGGTCATGAGACTATGGTGGCCAGGGAGTGGAATGTGGTTGTTTGAGTGAGAGTGTCCCCCATAGGCTTTATGTATTCAGACATTTTGTCCCCAGTTGGTGGTACTGCTCTGGGAGGCCTTAGAAAGTGTGGCCATGCTTTAGGAAGTATGTCATTGGGGGCGGGCTTAGTAAGTTTAACAACCCTGCAGTCTCAAGTCTTTCTTTCTTTCTTGACTTCCTGCACTCATTGCAAGATGTGAACCTCAGCACATCTCTAGCCCTCGGTCTCATGAATCCATCTCTACTTTATTCTCTCTCTTCCTCTTTCTCTCCTTTTCCATTGGGCCTCACTTCCAATCATCCACCTCTCTACCAGGGCTTAGACCTGGGTTCTACGAGCCCTGGTCCAGAGAGGAAGAACACTCTGTAGAAGGCTGCACACAAATAATGGATTAACTGCTACAACTGGTGTCACAACGTGTAGCACAACCACAAAGTGGAGCACAGCCACAACATGGAGCTTAGTCTTTCATAAGACAATAAGGAAAAAATGGTTAGGTTTATAGGTTTTGGTTTATAATCCATAACCTCATGCCTCTCCTGAGTGTGGCAGGTCAGTGGGCAGTGCACATGACAGAATCAGGCAGTCCTGCCCTCTCCAAAGTGAAGGCATCATTTTGGCTCTGGCTGTCTCACAGCCCTGAAGTCTCCCCAGAGTGAGACAAAATTGCAGATGATTAAGAGAATGGAAGTTTAGCCACCCTGGAAAGGGAAAGATGTTCAGGGTAGCAGCCAAGTTTTGGCACATCCTCACGAGTTTTCTTGTGGAGGATAAACTTTCAACCTCATCTTTAGCTTTTTATTCTAACCTTTAACTTTGGTTCCTGCAGAAGTGAGGGAATCGCTAACTTAATTGGGTTCCTGCATACTGAGCCAGGAAGATGCAAAAGCTTTCTGCCTGTAAGATCTTTCTATTTACTATCATTTCTCTCCTTTTCCATCCTAAGTAAATCCACATGCATGCATAAACACATGCACCAGCTAGACTCAGACCAAGGGAACAGAGGCCAAGTCCAGCAATGGCGCACCACCAACCTGCTATTCTAGCTTGGAATAGACAGGGAAAACCTGCCCAGGTTGCAGGGGGCAAGGAGCTGTGGCCCTGCAAGTCTGGAGCAGAGTACCATGAAAGTTCAAAAAGGACATGTCAGGAAAGAGAAAAACAGCATGTGTCAGCTGCCCCTGGGATGGTGCTCATGGTGTCACAGGACTATTTCCATGTGTGCCAGGGCAATACAAACCCCAGAAGACTGTTGCAGACATGTTAACTTCTGTTTAGTAACATTTCAAGCCACCAGACTAAAATTCCCAGAATGCTTCAAGCCTGTCGCCCCAGTGGAGAAGGACTTGTGTTCTTTCTCAAACAGATCTCCTAAAACTACACAGAGATACTGTACCTTCAAACCTTACTGTGCTTTTTCTTATGGTACTTATTCAAACTCGATTTTAATTGTACTGTTCCTTGCATATACATTTTTATCTCCAGATAATATTTTTTTAATTTTTATTTATTTTTAAGGGATTCGTAATATAAGAGCACAGTTATTTTCAGATCACATTAACGTCGCTCAGTTTGCCATACAATTAGATAACTGGTGATAGCATCCACAGATGAGGGATACCATTTGTCGTTTGTTTTCCTGGGACTGTGTTACTTCACTCAGCATGATATCTTCTGGCTCCATCCATTTAGCTGCAAAGCTCAAGATGTCATCTTTCTTTACCTCTGCATAGAACTCCATTGTGTAGATGTACCACATTTTCTCTATCCACTCATCAGTTGAGGGTCACATGGGTTGGTTCCAACTGTTTGCTATTGTGAAGAGAGCTGCAATAAATATGGACATGCATGTTTCTCTGCGGTAAGATGAGTCTTGTGAGTATATAATGAGGAGTGGTATGGCTGGATCAGGTGGCAATTTCATTCTGAGTCTTCCAAAAGTTCTCCACACTGCTTTCCATAGTGGCTGTACAAGTTTACATTCCTACCAGCAGTGGATGAGTGTTCCCCTTTCCTCACAACCACTCTAGCACTTGGTATCATTTGTTTTATTGATTCTAGCCAGTCTTATTGGAGTAAGATGATATCTTAAAGTGGTTTTAATTTGCATTTCCTTAATTACTTGTGATGTTGAACACTTTTAAAGATGTTTCTCAGCCATCTCTAAATCCTCATTTGTGAAGTCTATGTTCAGCCTCCCTAGTTCTAGGAATAAAGGTGTGCACCACCACGCCCAGCACTGCTCCATCTTTTGAGTGGTTCATTTGTTTCATTTCCTCTTTATTTTTTTGAATAGTTTCTATAGTCTGGAAATCAATGCTTTGTCAGATGTATCTGCTATGAAGGTTTAATTCTGCTCTGTGGGTTTTCTCTTCACTTCCTTGTTTGTTTCTTTTGATGTTCAGAAGCTTTTGAGCTTAATGACCTCCCATTTGTCAATTGTCAATCATAATTTTTGCATAACTGATGTCTGATTTAGGAATTAATTTTCTGAGCCCATGTCTTGTAGGCTGCTGCCAAATATTTCTTCTAACACTTTCAGAGTTTTGGGTTTCACGTTGAGGTCTCTGATCCATCTGGGGTTGACTTTTGTACAGGGCAAGAAGTAGGGGTTTAATTTCATTCCTCTACAAGTGGTGATCCAGTTTTGCCAACACTACTTGCTGAAGATGCTGTCTTTCCTCCATTGTGTCTTCTTGTCCCCCTTGTCAAAGATCAAGTGGCTGAAATTGTATGTGCTCAAGTTTGGATCTTCATTTTTGTTCCATTGGTCAACAGGTCTGTTTTTGAGCCAGTACCAAGCTGTTTTTATGACTATAGCCTTGTAATATAGTTTGAAGTCCACTCTCCCACGTCATGATGTTGTCGCACAGTCACAGTCACCCACAGCCTGGCTGCAGAACATGTTGAAGTCATGCCCATGCCCATGTGGTCACGATGGTGAAAGCACTCGGTGCACCGTGACATTCAGGGGGAGATGCGGCATATCTGGCAGCTCTAGGCCAGGAAGTTGGCCATGCAGACCAGGCTGCAGAGTGCTGCAGGTAAGTAGGCCCGCATGGCTGCACAGAATTCAGTGTAGCCACTGCCACAGGACAGAAGGCTCTTAAGCAACTCCAGGGCATCCTCCTCAGCCATGCCCAGGTGGCCTTCAGGTGCACCTCAGTGGCCACCTTGTCTAGGGACAGCCCCTATGTGGACAACTAGGGCTGGGGTGGCTGCACCCCCACTCACAGGCACTGGGGCCTCTGCCACCATTGAGATAATATTTTCATAATATGATCATTCAAAATCTGTTAAGTTAAATTCTACCTCAAGCATGCTTATTAAGATATTAAATTTCTAAATCTAATAAATGGGTACCGAAAACAACTTTAAATAATGAAAAAGTCCAGCTAGGTGTAATAGCACATGCCTTTAGTCCTAGGACTTGGGAGGCAGAAGCAGGCGTATATTTGTGAGTTCAAGGACAGCCTGGTCTACAGAGTGAGTTCCAGGACAGCTGGGCCTACAAAAAGACCCTGTCTCAAAAAGACCAAAAAAAATGTCCTAGGCAATTCTAAAGCCAATTACAAAGGTCCTAGACAATATTGGAGTTTTTAAATATGTGCTTTCACCTTTGAAAATTCACATGTTTCCAGACCACGTGCTTTGTAATCTACCACCGAGTTGAAATAACAAGTCATCCTAAACCATGTTTGTCATTAACTATCTGAAATGGCACTATCTTTCAATTTCAGCATCCGAAAAGCGTAACAGGCATATGTGTACAGAGATTTTCAGGCCAGCCTGTACAACACAAGGGCTTAACACTAATAAAATGTTCTTTAGCAACTACTGATCATTAAAAAAACTCAAGTTAAAAATACTACAAAGTTACAAAGTTTTAGTTTAAAAATTAACTTGTTATAATTTTACTGCTTACATAAATTTAATGTTTAAATTCAGTAAAGGCTAACTCTAGAACTAAGATTGAAATTTATTTCTCCCTTACTCAGGTCTGTTAATATATTCAAAGAGCTAATAAATTAATTAATCTACTAAAGACAAATACAAATTTACACATGTACTAGTTCAAAGTTTTATTGAGTATGTACTGTCATCTACTGGTTACAATCCACCAAAACCAATAAAGGATCTGTAAAACCATTCTATAACATTTATAACATAAAGTAATGTATCTAGGGGTTGTAATAACTGAAAATTAAAATTATAAAAAAATCTTTATTTCTTCACAATCAAATCTTAATCCTGTAACTAAAAAATCACAGTGCATGGAGATATCCTGAGACCAGTGGAAGTGCAGGTACCGGGGCACTCAGGCTAAAGAGCCCCGCCTCCCTGCCAACTGGGATTACAAAGGCATCTGAAGGAGGCAAGCGAAGCAAGCCTTCAACACAGTGAAGAGGCATTCAGGACTCACATTGGAATATAGGCAAGGAGAAGCCCGTATGCCAGGAACACGAAGAAGAGACAACACAGGAAAAGGGCAGATTAAGCTCTAACAACCCTATGGAAGATTCCGTCAGTGGGATTCCCCAGGGGATGCCCCAGGACACAGATATCAGAAACACAATTGTGAACATATTTAAAGAACTACAAGAGTATAAAGAGCAAATCAAAGAACTGAGAAAAGAGAATGAAGAACTCAAGAAGGATCTAGAAAGAGAGAGAATGAAAAACCCCAGAAGGAAGTAGAAACACTGAAAAGATCCCATGCTGAAAAAGATAAGGAAACCAACTAGAGAAACAAAGAGCTACAGGAAGAGATTGAGAAGCTCCAAAAAGAAGTAGAAATACTAAAGAAATTAGAAGAGGAAATGAAAAAGGAAATCAAACACTCATCCAATCAAGAGGAAGGAAATGGAAAAAGCTTCAGATGCACAATGGAGGAAGCAGAACAAAGAATATCAGACCTGGAAGATAACAGAGAACAACTGTTCTAGTTTGTCTTCCATTACTGTGACAAAACACTCTGACAGATACCAACTTGGGGAGGAAAGAGGTTATTCAGCTTACAACTCCTGGGACACAGTTCTCACTCAGGGAGCGCAAGGCAAGAACTAAGGGCAGGGACCTGGAGGCAGGAGCTGAAGCACAGTCTGTGGAGGAATGCTGTTCACTGGCTTGCTCCCCTGGTCCATGCCCAGCCTGACCTCTTATACAGTGCACAACAACCTTCCCAGGTTAGCACAACCCATAGTGGGCTGGGCCCTCCCACATTGCTCAACAATCAAGACAATACTCCACAGACGTGGCCATAGGCCAGTCCAATGCAGCCAATTCCCCAATTGAGGAACCATCGATCCAGGTGTGTCAAGTTGACACTAAAGCTATCCAGCACAACAACGTAAAACCTAAAGGAAAGATTATAAAATATATAAAAATACACAAAAGTGGAACAAACCAGGAACTGTGGGACACTATGAAAAGATCAAACCTCCGCATCATAGGAATAGAGGAAGGAGAAGAATCCCAAGAGAATGGTATTGATCAGATCTTCAGCAGACTAATAGATGAAAATTTCCCCAAACTAACAAATGACAAACCAATACAAATACAAGAAGCACATAGAACTCCAAGAAGACAAGATCAGAAAAGAAATTATCCATGCCACATCATAGTTAAAATGCTAGACACCCAAAACAAAGACAAAATCCTTAAAGACACAAGAAAAAAACAACAAGTGACCTATAAGGGGAAACCTATCAGAATTACAACTGACTTCTCAAAGCAAACTATGAAAGCAAGAAAAACCTGGAGCAAAGCATTCCCAGTGTTAAGGGACAATAGATGCCAACCCAGGTTACTATACCCAG